>PHWZ01000260.1:0-53565 GCA_004379285.1 Botryotinia calthae | reverse complement strand
CGCCGCCGCCGCTACAAAACGTAGATTGTCTCTCTATAATCAAATCTCCACCTCGAATTCATCGCTGGCTTGAAGGTACCGGCGAGTTTGGTGGTCGACCCGTTTCACCATCCAACAATGTGCCAAATAGTCCTCTTTCTGGTGATCAATCTGGCATAGACAACGGAGTGGATTTAAAAAGCCCTTCAAGCGGGACTCATCCACCAGGCTCACATAATGATATGGATGCTGCTGAATCTAGCCAAGAAGGTGTGCAGGCTGAAGCAGCTCTCACTAGTAAGATGATACGCTCATGGTGTAAACAGGAAGCGTGCTAATTAATGGAATAGGAAGTCATCAAAATGTACTTGCCATAGCACAGCGATTCCCATTTATCGGCGCCCAAAGGTTTCCTCTCAATCAACAGTTCCACGCCAATAACAGCTTTGAGAACCCACCGGTTGCGAACTCGGCAGATAATGCAAATCAAGGCATTCATGATAGAAATAATCAACAATTTAATCCAATGGGACCTCAGTTACAAGGTGTCATCCCCCAAGGGTTGCCTCCCCATCAACAGTTCCACACCAATCAACTCGGAAACGGCTTCGAGTACCCAGCGACACCGTACTTGACAGATAATGCAAATCAAGGCATGTATGATAGAAATAATCGCATGGAATACCCACCTTACCCCGCCGCACTACAACATGGTAAGATGAATACTTCTCCTACACCCTGGGAGCTTTCTAAAAATGATATAATAGGCAACATGATAACTATGAATAATCATCCTTCCGCGCCACACTATAACAACGTACAACTTCTTGGTCAGACAGCACATCAAATGGGTATGACTACAGGTACGATGAATACCATGGACAACTATCCAAGAGGTACAGGTGATCAAGTATTTTGGAACAACCCATTTTATCCAATGAATGACCCAAGTCAGTTTCCGCTCAATGGTCCAGACCAATTTCTTCCACTCAATGGCCCAAGTCAGTTTCCTCCAGTCACTGGACCAAACCAATTTTATCCATTCAATGACCCAAGTCAGTTTCCGCTCAATGGTCCAAACCAGTTTCTTCCATTCAATGACCCAGGTCAGTTTCCTCCAGTCGCTGGATCAAACCAATTTCCTCCGGTCATTGGTTCAGACCAAGTTCCTCCGGTCAACAGTTCAAACCAGCATACAGTCGGCAACAATCAAGGTGATATGCCAAGCTCAGTTGGCGATCAAATGGATCTACAACAGGATTGGGCCCTGTTTGGTAGGCTGAGTACTATTCCATCACTGACGCAGATTTTTAACTTTTTTGTAGATGCAAATTACCCACTCAATGCGAACTATTCTGGCCCTTTGTTTCCACAAGATGCTGGACCAAGAAGCCCATTGCCGTTTGGTAGTGACCCGATGTATGCCTCGAATTTCGAGCCAACGGCAACAGCTCTCGTCCCCGGAGAAGCCGATACTCGATCCGCTAGGGATTTCCCACCAAATATACCAAACACATTGGCATCCGATTTTCGTTACCCGCAGATTGAAACTCCCCAACCTTCCAACCCATCCAGTTAGTTTAAGCTCCCCTTTAGATGCTAGAATTGGAGTTCTCTAACTATTATAGGAATGCACGCATTAATTCAGAGATCTGGTACTCGAATGGATTCCGCGCGGTTCACGAACAGAGTCCATAAATCGATTCGTCGTAAAAAGCCAGCAAAGACGCAAAAATTACAGTCTCAAATCGGCAACAATGCTTCTTGTGAGTCAGAGCACTTGGCATCTCAAACTGTTGAAGCACAGAAAGATTCAGATGCCGACGTTGAATCGGAAGAAGAATAAAGGTATTTATTTTTTCACATTTCCCCAGTAACTATAGGGGAATCAACATTTCTCTACGTTGGTCTACATGATGCTAAGCGATACCTCCCTGCTATTAAGCTTTCCCCAATAATCCCAATTTTGTTTCACCAACAGCATTATAAAAGTTTAGCGACCTGCATGAAAGGACCCTGACTGAAATATCGCACATAGCTAGGAATTATATCCTTTCAGTGGAAGAGAGGCACTTCTAGTGGTATACGATTGCGGATTATTTCGACAAAAAACGGGGTTAGGCAAAGTTGTGATTGTGCAGGAGGAGATTGTGGTAATTGGAGGGGAGGAATGTACAATGCGAGAAATTCGCTATGGCCAAGAAGGTGGCATTAGATATGCTTTTTCTGCGAGCCGCTACCAGAATTAGAGCCTATTGAACGTAGCAGATATGGCAATTGGAGGATGAAGTCACAGAGACAATCACTTTGTCTTTGAGTGTCCATAGTCTAGTCTATTTTACGGCCAGAAAATTAAACGTCATTTTTCTTTTTCAATAAAAGCGTGCAAATCATGTATTCACACAGACGTATAACCCTTTGAAATTCTACATCCACTTTACCGGTTCAACCTACTCCGGACTTTCAAGCCTATTACTAAAAACCCCCATGTAAGAGACTGTATATCAAAATTCACAAATTGGAAGCTCGTGAGCACTTTAACACACATCCTGTACTTACAAGCCCAAACTTCACAAAAACCTTGAGACTAGACCTCTACAGCCAATGACTTCCTCAATTCTCTTGACTAACCCCTGCATAGCCAATAACCTATAATCATAATAGAAACGAAATTAGAACAACTAGTTCCCAAAATTTAATATTCACCCTGGGCTCTGTAGTTTCTTCATCATGTGATACCCCGCGTAAACAAAGTCTCTCGAGAAACCCCTCCAGCACAAAAAGTTTCTAATATCCAAATCAAAAACACCAAAACATTGGAATTTAAATCTTTTCGCACAACACAAGAACAAGTCGACAAGATGGACGGATTCAACCCACCATCATGGGCACCTGATAATCAAAATTTGACAACTCCTGGCGCAGAAGCGGCTGATCATGAATATGGTAGATCAACAGCAGTTGGTAAGATATCAAACTTATAGAGTGAAAATATGCAAAGCGTGCTAACATGATAGATGATCAACAACAACAACAACAAAGTGCGATGTCTCTTGACAATCCAAATCAATCTGGTTTCGCTATGGGAAACATGGAATATGCATACAATCACAGTCAAACCGGCGATACAGCACCTGATAACTTCCAATTCGCTCTGTCTCAAGGTCTGACTTTACCTTTGGTCAATCCATTGCAGTATCCTGATTATGCCCCTGGCTATGATATTTTTGAGACGGATATGCAGGGTGGCTTCCATAACGATACAGGTAATTATTCTTCAGCAAACAAATGAAAAGTAAAACGAATGACTCCACAGAGTACTCACAATGGCGCAGATGGCGATGGATCCCCAACACCCGCAACTTCAACTCATATACATAACAACATACCACTCAACACGAATCCGACTCAACTTGCCTTTCCTAACCAAGGAGGAAGTTCATTCCCTCTCGGCCCCGGAATGGCACGAAGTCAATCAGCCACTTTCCGCCAACCGCCGCCCATGTCCACTCATAATGGCCAGTTGCATACCCAAGCACCCTTGGGTTCAACTAATCGAAGTGGTGGGTTCAATCATTTCAGTGGCATCGCACCAGAACACCATGTCGCCCGCGACGGTCAAGACCAGACAGCTGCTTCATATTTTGTACAGACGACTGTTCAAGATAATGGAAGCGCTTTAGGCTGGTCAAACAGGACATTGACGTCCCGATCACTTCCTGATAATATGCAATATGCTAGCCAATCAGGTAATCTGAAAACCATTCATATATAGTTAAGCATTCTAACGAAATTACAGGAATGGGCCAAAAATCAGGAAACATGCCTTCTTCCGATAATCCCAAAGCCGACAGGAGAACGAATGTGCCAAGCTGGGCAGTTGAATTCGAGCAGTACATGAAATCTGATGGAACATACGTTGGCCAAACATACACGAACCATAAAGATGGCTCGGCCGAAGCACCGCCAGACGCCTGCTTATTGGCAAAAGAAGCCTTTCAGATTTCGCAAGCAATATCGAATTCTCTAGAGCATGAGTCCGACGAGGACAGCGACAGCAGGTCACGTCGTGAGGCTGCTATATGGGCTGATTCATTTGTCCCACCTGGCATGGCATCGCACCATGGAAAGCAAAAAAAGAAGTTCGTATCTGATGAAGTTTACGCATATCACCCCCCAGGTCGCAAGAATTATTACCACCGAGTTGAAGAAGGAAATCAACTATTTGTTGACCACTGGGCCAACAACAATACCCGTACAAAAAGATACTTCGATCTTGATACGGAATTTCCTTCGCGCCTTGATGATATATATCCTGTTCCTTGGAGTGTAAACTGGTATCCCGACGTCGAAATTCAGGGAAATCCACAAAAACAAAATGAGTCAAACGATCTTCAGGAGGGAACAAAAAGTGCAACTTATGTCGAAACTGTTAATGCTCCTAGACCCATCACAAGAGAATCAATAATGCGGATAGTTTCCAGAATCTCAAATCCCATTTTCACTGGCGCTACATGTGGCGGATCGTCCAAGTTCAGCCTTTGGGATCCAAAGTCTCGGAGATTTAATGACAGAAGTCAAGTAACCCATCTTTCCATTAAGGAACGAAGAAATACTCTTCGACGCATTAAAGATCTTCTTGACAGGACACTGAACTTGACAAGCATCCCACCGGAGCTTGCTATTGTATATTACATGTTTCAAGTAAGACTAATCCCCTTTGCGTAGAGTTTTTTGCTTGTATCAATTACTAAATTTTGCATAGGAATGTAATTCATCTCCCGGTTCCGAACAGAGTCCATACCTGCATGCAAAATTTGCGACATTCGAGAAATTCGAGAAACTACCCATTGAGCTGCGGTGGATGATCTGGGAGTATTGCTGTCCTCCTAAAACAGAGCACCTTGGTCTTGTTGTTGGAACGGGCAAGCTCAGACATGAAGTTCATAGAATCGAACTGCCTCTAACTTTAAGAATATGTTATGAAAGTCGCAAAGTAACAAAACTCTACCACACTATTCTGGACAAACTAATATTTGCGAGGGAATCATGATTCATATATACGGGTCAGATAACATATGACCAGTGCAAAAAAAAGTATTCTCAGCCAAGACAACTAGCAATTGGTCCAAACGATACAGTAGCCATCTCAGATGCTACTCCCAAAGACAGAATGGAACAGACCCTCGAATGGTATAATCAAATTGACGCGAAACATAAGAAAGGCCTAAAGAGTATCCGTCACTTGGAAATTCGAGATATTCATACTCCTCGTGGCGATTACCTTTTAGCTTCTCGTCTCGCCAATAGCAACGCAGACCGAGCTCTTCTCATACCAGGAGTTTTTACAAATGGCAGCTTAGCCATGTTTAAAAATCTCAAAACACTAACACTTACGAATATTTCGTATCAGGGTGCTTGGCGGGGCCCCTACGCCAAACCCTATAGAAGAGAGGAGCAGGAGGCTTTGAAAATTTTGATTTCGGATTATCTTGATCAAGCAAGGGTTGGTGATGATAGACTTGTATCCAAGGAGAACATAGTGATTAGAGACTATACAGAGATGGATGGTCAAAAAGTAGAAAAAGACAATGGAAGGGTTGACCTGACCGAAGAATTCTATTCAAAGATGTCAACCCATCTTCCGGAAGAATATCAAAACTAGTCACAAGACAGATGGCAGGACGGGTGTGTGAACAGGAGAACAAATAAGGGAGAGATGAGGGAGAGATGAGGGAGGGATAATGTATCTATAAATTTTTAATGAAATTCAGTCAAAATTGCAAATAGACTCGTGAGCCCTGTACTGACCAGGCAATAAATCACGGCCCAGCATACTTCCAACAAATAGTGTCTTAACAACCTTGAAAGAACACCTTTTAATAGCCATAGTTTCTTACAATTCAAAATACTAGCAATATATAAATCTCTACTATAATCCATCCTTTACTATAAAAATCTCAACATTTAGGAATTTCCATAAAAACATTGAGAATGTATTGGTATATTCTCATGTGAAAATATTTCCCCTAAGACATGAAATAAGCCAATCGCATAATATAACTTATTATGTAGACAAGAGATGGAGTACAATTCCCAAATACTAATGAAGCAAATTCCCTTTTTTCCTCTCTCTCTCTTCCAATTTTTACTTCACTCCTTGGCTCTCAAGTACACTCAAGATCCGTGACCTCCGAAATTCACTGACATGGTCAAAATCAAGCAGAGCTTTTCAGGAACGAGCCAATAGATAGCCTATGATTAGAGAACACTAGTAACAAAGATACAGCGAATTTCATAGAATAGCATTGCTATCAATGCCGAGCTTCATTGGCTCCTGATCATGGGATCTCCCGCGTAAACAGACTTTTTTGAAATCACCCACCAACACGAATTATATCCAATTTCCAGAAACAAAAAGACACTGAAACTGCTTAAAAATACACGATTGAACAGGATTCTTCTCACAAATACTAGACATACTCGACGAAATGCCTGACTTTAATCCAGAGCCATGGCCACCAAAGGAGGTTGGTCTTGCTTCGACAACACTTGATTACGGCTTTGACAAGGAAGAGGAAGTTTCAAGGACCGATTCAACAGCAAGTAAGATAAACCACCCGTGGAGTGACTTTACAAAGGAAATGCTAATAAAACAGGAAATTATCATCAAGAAAATGCGATGTCTTCGAACAACCTTTCAAACCAAAGCTGTAACTTAATGAGTGCCATGGGAAATACAGCATCATTGAACCCCCAGTTTGACCAACATGGTCTTCTTGCTGAATCAAATCCCAACGATCCACCGCACAATTGTAATATCTCTAGCTCCGCTCTTTGACAAGCAGATTTGCAAGAGGATCCAGGTTTGAATGGACACCTAGAGGCGTATTCCTCCGGTAAACAACTGCTCCCTACTCCCAAAGTTCCAATATAGTACTAACGAGACCGTAGACCACTCCGGATCTGCACCATATCCTAAGCTCAATGCATTCGAGCCTTTGGTTTCCGATCAAGGATTCTATCAGCTCGGCAATACAAATGGCATCGAAGATAACCACCGCTCGAACCAACATGGTACGAAACGGAAACGTGAGTGTGCCGAAGGACTTCATGTATCTCGGAACGGACTTTCTGAAAGCAATTCGCATGCCAACACGCTTTCAACTCAAGATACTGGCGAGGACCCAAATAGTCGCGATCTTCTTGATAAATCTAGCACTCCCATGCGTTTCGAGGATCGCCCTCTCAAACTTCAACGAATTATCTACAAATGTATGTTTCCTGCTGGCCGAGCGGCATTTATAGATTTTGCCCTGGCCCCGGATGATCTGAAAGCCCACGAGCGACTTACTGGGCTACCAATCACGATGGCACTTTGCAAAGCCAGTCGTAATTTTACAGAGGAGCACTACACTATAGTTAGGCGACACGGTGAAGGTAAGCGGGGTGTAAGCACAAAGTCATTCTGCTTCAACCTAGAAGTAGACACGCTTTGTGTATCATACGACTTCAGAGAACCATGGAGGTATTCCAACGACGAGTACAACTACTGGTATGATAAAGTTGACAGAGAACTCAAAAAGAGAGGTGCCTTGAAAGATGTTGGTTTAAAAGGTGTTAGATTTTTAGACGTGCGAGACGTCGTCACGGGTTTTCCAGTTGACACGTCGGATATTTCATGGTTTCTTCCGTGTTTGTATAAGGACAGCTTCTTGAGTAGATTCGAAAACCTTGAAAGGCTTGTCTTCACAAGTGCCATGAACGACGAGCCTGAAATTTACGAAGACGAGCCTGGAGGCCTGGTTCTCAATTCGCAAGATAAGTGCGAACTCTTCTGGGAGGAACTTGCCGAGTATCTTGAGAAACAAAAAGATTTGCACGAGGGTGAATTAGTCGCCAAGGAGAAAGTCATTGTAAGGGAATACGAAGCCCCACAAGATAGACGTGCATTGGAAGGTTTGGAGAGGATGTTTCGGCTATTTTAGGATGGATTCGTATGTAAGATGGCTGGCAGTGTACCAAGTATCACTATCGAAGCCTCGAGTTGAAGGAAGGGACTTGATATTCAAAAAGAAATAATGTAATGACAATATATCTCATCCATAGTTTTTGATCCAAACTTGTGGCTACTTTCCACAGAATTGATACGCATAAGTATCACAAAGCATCGAAGTCTGATGTAAATTGCACGATGTTCATGGTTTCTGAAACTCATCAATTTCCAGATCAAGTAGCTTTTCCCAGGGACGATTTCCGAGTGAGTAGTAAGTATACTCAGAAGAATCTTCATATGTAGTGAAAGAGAGTCCATACATCGTCCCTCAGTTTCATCTTAAATACTGAGTGAGTTTGGCTAGCTTTGTTCTGAACAGTAGACCCGCGAGCCTGAAAATACGCCGCGACGGCGTAATCCTTGTGGGTAAGTCTACCTTTATCTTATACCAAGATCTCTGATGAGAAAGTGAAATCTTTGACAGACGGTCGAAGGATTCAATGCCGCGTGTCTTGACAATCTCGAGACAACACCTCTCAATTGCAGTAGTCTGTTGCGATTTGATAGATATTAACAAGCCACTTCCGCACCCATCCTGCCCTCCACAATAGAAGTCCAAACATCCAGGAACTCTCACAACGATATCTGAGAATGCGCTGGCATATCCTCACTTCTTTCCCACAGTATACTGCAAGTATGCGTGAAACAAGCCAAAGGCATAACATAACCCGCGAAGAGGGTGAGAGAGGGAGGGGTCTCCCAAACACTAATCATGCAGACACCTTCCTCCCCCCTCTCTCAACTTTCACTCCACCATTTGGCCCTCAAAAGGAACAGTCGCTAGCCAGAACACTTATTCCCAAATATTTCGTCCGCATTTGCTTCGATGTTTCTTTGTAAGGCCAAGTGGCCTTGTAAAATACCAACTCTTCGTCAGTAACCATGGCGTTTATCTCGAAGTATCGAAAAAGGCGGCGTGGTAAGTTGTCTTGCAAATATGAGATTAGCACTCACCAGTTCCCCCTTCAAAGAATATCTCCACTCCCCTCCACAAGATGCAGAATTCCCTCCAAGAAATCATCAAACAATTCCCTCCAAACAAAAACACGATCAACAAAGCTGATCCATCAACACTTCATGACTTCTTCATAATCCGATACCGGGAAAACAACTTTCCCATCTCAAAGAACCAATTCTGGGAAAGTTAGTCCACGGTTCTACATGTGTGAATTTCATAGAAGGGAGGATGTAGATAAATGCTCAAGAGACTGTTGTATCGGTATTAACAAAATCCGACTCCCGAAGTTCACCCTTTGCAAAGTCAGGTTGGTTATGTCATCTTTGGAGGGTAAGTCACGTTTTTTGGGTATACTACCTGGTACTGAGGTACTCTTCCCTATATCTTTCAATATCTTCGATTTCTATGTCTTTACGATTCTTTCACAAGGGAGTAATCGCCACAACGCCAGTTTTCTTGACCTTCCACAACAACACGTTTAGATTCAAACTCAAATTCAACTCCAACATTGAGTTTCCCGCCAGGGAAGCAACTACCTATATTAACCAAAGCCCAAGATAATCTATCCAACTACAAAACTCTTCAAATCCACTCCAGAAACCAGATAAAACCAAATCAGCAGCTCACGGGAATCCGAATCCCTCGCCTCAACCCTGTTCCCTCGCCTTCCCACGACATCACTATCCTGCATCCTGCCTTCTTCTCCCCATACCCCTCTATCATCCCCCCTTTCCTACTCATCTCAAAGTCCCTGCTCGCATCCAAGTCCAAATGACAAGCTAGTCTACATATACAAAACTCCTCATTTATCTCACGAATCACCTTTATCCAATCGAATAGACTACCTAATATCTAGCAAACGACACAGGATAGCAGCCTACATCTTTTCAAAACAGTCGAGAAAAGAAATGTTCTTGAAGCATAGCGAAAAATGACAAACGGGGATGAATGAGACAAGACTTAGAGAGGGCGGAAACATACAAGAAAAACATAAGAGGCAATGAAAGAATAAGAAAGCAGAGGAACTTGGATATTGAATATCAAACTAGAAATCAAACTCGAACTTGAATTTAAGCTCTACACCAAACATCACCTAGATTCCCGTGCAGTATATGATTTCATAACAATATCCGTTTTGTTCTTCAGATTAAAATTCCAATTCTACCGGGTATCTACCACTATTTGAATTTCAAATCTTTGCATTGGCATTGGCATTGACATGCCATGTCCATGTACTCCAAATTCATGCAAGAGAAAATCTTTTCGCCTGCTGGATATCATATCTCATGTTTCATGATTTGTTTCTTGTCCCCGTCCTTCCTTTTGTGATCCGTTTCCGTACAACCCACCCATTTTCTTGTGCCATCTCTCCCCCATGTGAACTATTGTTTGGTTCGCACCCAGCCATTTACTTGTAAAGAATGGCAGCTTCCTTCACAGCATACAAGTCCTCATAGTATATGATGTTCCACCTGAGGAACCCTCCCACTTGCTTTCACAACCCCATCGGCATCTTGTGCCGGCAGAGCTATTGGCTTTCCCTCTGCCTTCGAAGTTAAAGCTACCAACTCTCTCAACATCAATTCCCTCGTATCTCTCGCCAAATCTTCGACATCCGCAGAAGTGAGGTTCTTCGTCTCGATAGGTTTCAAAACTAAAAGTTTCTCAGAATTAGCTTCGTCCTCAAAACCTCAAATAAAACATAGAAACCCTACCTTTAACCGGTATCTTCCCTGATTTAAACCTCCAACTCTGGACGTGCAAAACATTACTATAACAGGCGACCACGACCGGTACAATCGGTACTCCCGCCTGAACCGCTAAGTGAAAAGCTCCTTTCTTGAAAGGTAACAAAGTTGGATCCTTTGCATAACTTCTTGTTCCCTCCGGAAACATGTAAACATTTTGTTTTTCCTCTCTAATTTCCTTTGCTGCCCCCGCCATAGCCTGTCTCGCATCTTTCGCATTGCCCCGATCAATAAATACCGTTCCACTCAAACTCATGAACCAGCCGAGGAATGGCACATTCTTCAAACTCTTCTTCGCGGTGACGGAACAGTATTGAGGGAATATACAGCCCAACATAAGTACATCGAGTTCGGTTTGATGATTTCCTATCAAGACTGCAGGACGTGTTGTACCGAGATAATTGTGCGGATCTTCGACGACAAATGTGACACCGGTCGTAAGCCACATTGTCCATTCAAATGCGCGACCGACAGCCCATTGAGATATGCGATAGTTTCCTACGAGACGCAGGAGAATGGATATGAAGACTCCATAACAAGCGCAAAGGACCAGAGAAATGTAACCGGCGAGGAGACGAGCAAAGAAACCTGCGAGAGGAATAATAGGAGAGAGCATATAGAGCGATAGAGTGAGGACGGTATAGATTATTGAAAGATTGGTAGCGTAAGATAGAAGAGCGAACATCTTGAGGATTATGTACCTAGATAGGTAGATGTAAGATATGGCTGAGAGCTTGATTGGTTTCTGGTATTCCTGCAGCAACTAACAAATCCCTTGAACGATTGGCGGATCGATTGATCAATTATTCGAATGGCCCTCTCAAGGAGGGAAGTAGAGTGGCATAAGATAATGAATCAATATAATTCTCGTATAGCCAGTTCAAGAAATTGAGGAGGGGAAAGAATGACAAGTGAAGCTTAAATCTTGAGAATCCTTGAATGCATAAGAAATGGTTGAGGATTAATTTTCATTGGTTTACATAATACAACGTAGTTCTGATTGGTTCAAATTATAGGTAAGGTTGTTCGGGTGACCTCACTAATTCTTTGGGGTAAATTTACAAGGGTATTCTTCGGCAATCGGTTGAATTTGTCATTTTCTCGGCATCGACGATTTCCTTCCGTGGCGAGAATATATCGATATCAAAATCATGTGAAGAATACATTCTCGATCACTATTGATATCTTCACTTCCCGATCAAGCATTCTCCCGCCGCTAAAGTCTAACATGGCAGTTGGACAATGTTTCAAGGTAACCGTGGGAGTTTTGGCTCTTCAAGGCGCTTTCAATGAACATATTCAATGTCTCCGTTCCGCCAGTGAAATCCTCGCCACTAAATCCAAATCCAAATCTACATCAAATCACCCGAAAGGAGACTTTTCGGTTGAATACAAGTTCATAGAAGTACGAAATGAAGCCGAACTTAATTCATGTGATGCACTCATCATACCTGGTGGTGAAAGCACCGCAATTTCACTTGTTGCTCAAAGATCAGGTCTTCTTGAGCCTTTGAGATCTTATGTCAAGTGAGTCATCCACATAACTTTTCCCCATTCATCCAGGAACCATTCTAACAACTCCATAGATATCATCGTTATCCTACTTGGGGAACTTGTGCAGGTCTTATTCTACTTGCCGAATCTGCAAACCGTACTAAAGCCGGTGGTCAGGAGTTGATTGGTGGTCTTGATGTTCGGGTAAATCGAAATCATTTTGGTAGACAAGTAGAGTCTTTCTCGGCGAATCTAGATCTACCATTTCTTTCGTCTTTAAGCTCGACTTCATCAGACCTAGACCCTACTTCCACCTCTCTTTCTACTCAAGAGGCAGAAGAAAAACCTGCTCCTTTCTCCGCAATCTTCATCCGAGCCCCTATCGTGGAGAAACTCCTTCCCCACGTTCCCGGAGCCCAAATCTCAGAATCCACACTCGATTCCACAGTCATCGCTCCTTCTGTACCAATTGACTCAAAATCTATTCCCAATCCTGATACTATTCTCTCCGCTCCCGTAGAGGTCCTCGCCACACTTCCCGGTCGCACAACCCATTCTAACCCAGAAATTCAAGAATCACTCAATAGCGAAGCAGGAGACATAGTAGCCGTTCGTCAAGCAAATGTATTTGGAACATCTTTCCATCCGGAACTAACAGGTGATGCGAGGATTCATGCATGGTGGTTGGAACAAGTTGTTGAGGATGTTGTCAAAAGAAGAGAATTGCAAGCTTCATCGTGATGATCATTTTTCACGAGTTGGCAATCCTATATATTCGATATACCCTTAGACACGATCCCACGAAATAAAAAAAGATTTAAGATATATGGTTTTATTTATTGATGGGGGCAAGCCCCCAAACCCCCTTTGCTCGCTGCGCTCGAATCACCATGGGAATGTATAAGAAGGTATTCCACCTTTCAACCTCGACAACCACTCTGAAAATCTAACAGATCCAGTGGGCCGTCACAAAATATTACGATTGCAGTTATTATGAAAATTAACATTAGTTCTGTTCCCCATTTCTTCTATGTACAGCACATAATTTCTCCCTTCTTATCCAATTTATACTTCCTCGCTCTGTCCTTATACAATTTCTACTTTTTCATTCTCTCCTTATCCAATTTCTACCTCCTCACTCTCTCCTTATCCAATCTCTCATTCCTCGCTCTCTCCTTGTTCATTCTCCCCTTCCCCTCCTTCCTCATGCTCGCCGAGATCGAATACACATCTCTACACTCCAACTTCTGCAACTCAAACTTATTCCCCAAGCCCTCGAAAAACAGCTTGAAAGAATACGACGTATCATCTTTATCAAAAGTATGATTTCCCAAATCGATATATTTCAACGTTCTTTTATGTCTGAACAGAAATTTAAAAAGAGCTTTCTTTTCCATACAGAACCAGGAAAGTCGCAGGGTCTCGAGGTTGGGGAAAGTCATTTCGAGAAAGAGTTCATTCCACATCTCTCAAGTTCTTCGAGTTCATTTTGGGAATGCAACCGTGTTCTTCATCAAGAGGCGATAATTGCCAATCGAGATCTAAATGTCGGAGATCCTTCATCGATGACACAACTTCACACATGGTGGTCATGGCTAATATATTCCACTGGGCGATAAAACTTGTAGCCTGATGATGGAAACATGAAGGCTCAGGATTCAAGGATAAAAGCCCATTGGGAACACAACATGAAAGACCCAACGTAAGTGAATCGAGATGGGAGAAAGCTTTGATGAATCGAGCAGAGACATCAGTACCCACTCCAGTCTCTGAATCCCAAGTCATAAATGTGTAGATGGGAAGCGACTCGATTTTCAAATGCTTGAGGGAAATAGAGCCAGATAAAGACATACGAGTGAGTATGTCGATAACACCCTGAAACTCGATTGGTGGTAGAGAAGCCCATTGCTCCGGAGTATAGATCTCCATGTCCATTTTCGGATCATCCAACAATTCTTCCTGGCGTTGATACAAATTTGGTGAAAATTGATTCTCGACATTCGAGATCGAGATCGACGACAAATTTTCAAGAGGTTGCAAGAGTCTTGCAAAAGCTTCTCCTCGACAATAACGAAGATATCTATCCGAAGCTACCAAGAGCTGATCTCTTAACCAACGTTTCTTCTCATCTTTCGACATTTTCGAGAGCAACACCGACGAAGCATCTCGCAGAATGTCCAAACCCAATTTACGACTATCGACAATACCAAGACCAATATCGACGTGATGGACCGATGGCATCGCAATAGTTTGGGTTACCTCCTCAAGTCTTTTCATATCGTTCTTGAAAGGTGACATGGAGAAACCATAATCTTCAAACAAAAATTCTAGCATCAATGGTTCCCAACTTCTGCTTACTAATCTGGCGGCGGGGAGAGTGGCTTGGTTGACGAACGACATGATTAAGCGGGCGGTTTCGGTAGTAATACCTCTTTCGGGAAAGTACTCTTGTGGAGAGTGAGATACGGTGGATGTGGAATCGGACATTTTGAAGTTTTGAATGGTTGTTAGGAGTTGAATGTTCTAGTAATCTGAAGAGTCTGAGATGAAGTAGATGTTCAAGAAGATAAGACCAGTAGATGAGCTTGATGGGAGTACAAATGATACCTAACAAGCAATGAAGCAATTGAGAGTGCGAACGAATCTTTATATAGCATTCTGGGAACACTACCCAGCGTACCTGTCACAGATAACAACCGTATCATTTCCGCACTTCAAAAAACTAAACTGTCTAGCTTACCTGCCATCCAAAAAAACCATATTAATTCTGCCCTACAAGAAATTAAATCATCTAGTTTGGTACCAATCCAAGGCCCCATTCCCTTCTAGTAACACTCAACCTCCCATCACATACTATCCTTCGCAGTTCCCAAGAAAAATTATATGGCATTACTACTAATAAAAGCCCTATGCAGTCCCAACGAGACTAAAAACCACTATACTTCAATCTAGTAACGCACGTCATATTGGAAATCCCCAGAAAGCCCCACATTGACAGATCTCGCTAGTATATAGTACGCGCTAGACCTGTACTACTTGATGATTCTTCTTGGGAGTGGGTTCAGGGTGTCCAACAACAAAGATTATCAAATCTTCAAACCAATTAGAATATTCTAATTAGAATATTTCAATCATTCGAGATTTCTAATTACTTCTGGATGTTCAAACCCTTGTATTTTTGGATTGGAGTTTGGATCATTGCATCCCCTGAGTAGGTTGGCCATCCATACCAAGGACACGATTTGATTTTAAGACTGAAACTTTCCTTGGTGTATTCGCAGATCTGTCTGCTTGTTCTGCGTAGTCTAAGAGAATTGGGCTAGGTGAAATGTGGGGAGCTGGTGGTAAGGTCTTGAATTGAGATATCAGGAGCTATTGGAAGAGATCTGCGAGAACTTGATAGAAGTGATAGTGATTGAGATGGAAAAGGAAGAGGATAAAATTCAAAAGAGGTCCGAGAAGGGAGAAAGTGAAAGTCTGGCTCTAATGACTCAGATGGTATTGGGAAAGGAAAGAACGATCCGGCCGGCCTTCATACTTTCATGCCGTCAATTGGAGAACTCATCACAAATTGTGCTGAAAGTAAAACACTAAAGAAATGAAAACATTAATAGTAAATTATTATTTACGTTATACATGTACATCCTACCAATCTAACTCCTTAATATCTCTCTTCGAATTTGACTTCAACTTGTCCCATCCATCTCGTCGAACCCATCCTTTCCACTCATCCAATCTTCTCCAATGCGGATAATCCACATTCACCATCGGCCACGACCATTTCCCCAAGACGAACATTTCGAACAATTTTGCATCTAGTAATTTATGTCTAGAGGGCTTGACAGCCTGCCAATCCTGATCATATATTTGTTGATCACTGGCACTGACCAATAATTGAAATCTCTCCAACTTCAAGCCGTCGCGCTGTTTGAAAAGTATAAATTTGATAGATACGCATCCTCTAGGTTTATCTTGAGGAACCAGAAAAAACCCATATCCTAGAGATAAAGATTTCAGGGATGCTTTGTGACGAAAAATGAATGAGTAGAATGAAGTATCGAAAGATCTTATTTTGGAAACGCGTAAGTTCTCAAGATGTGGGAATGTGTTGGAGTAAAATCCATCCTGGTTTGTTAAATCCATTGAGTCATTCGGAAATCGAAAGGACATATTTAAAGTGATATCTAAAGATCGAAGGGATTGCATGGATCCCATGAACATACTCATGGATTTGGCGATTACTCTGGTATGCTCGTGAGTTGTGGCGTTGTTGCTAAGAGAATTGATACCAATTCGGAAATACTCAACTTTTGATGTCATATCTTCCATATCGTGAAGAAAGCTAGTGTGAATTTTATAGGATGGTCCAGTTTGGTCGTCGTCGTCATCTAAGCTTTGGCTAGCAAAAAGATCAATTGGGAAAGTATCCAACACTAAATCTCGAATAGGTTGCTGGAGTAATCGTATTGCCAGTAATATACTGAGATGTCTGATACATGATCTTGTAGGAAATGTGGTATCGTAAGAATCGTAAAGTGCGTCTGGCTCACGATTCCATCTTCGCATGAGACGCATCCATGCTAATGTGAAATTGACCTCCGAATCCGAAAATGGACATTCGTTCGCAGTAGCTGTCACCGATTTGACCGAAGGCAATTTTGAAAGGGAATGAGACAGCATGAGAATATCACAATGTCTCATCCTATTCTGGACAATCTGTTCCAATAAGGTATTAACTTTTCTCTCACAAGTCAACATACTCTCAATTTTTGTATATCTGTTGACAGGCTGAACTTCATGATCAAATTCTAACATATCCAAATCTCCAACATATATTTTTACATGTTTGATAACTTTCGCTAGCCACGGTGAGCCGGCAACGGATCGTAATCGAGTCATATCGTCAAGGTGTGGCCGAATGGAAAATACGCCATGTTCGATATAATTTCCATTAGAAACGTTGAAAAGACCAGTAACAGATATGCCACTCCAAGCTCTTGATGTAAGACGGAGATTAACTACATCTTTTGCGGCAAGCAAATCGACAACTCGGCATTTTAATTCAGTGGGTAGGTTGGAGAAAAGCCTCGAGTTCTCGGAAGGGAGTATATCGGTAGATGGATTTCCTGGATCTGACATTTTGAATAACCTTGATGATCGAGAAGAATGAAAGATATTTGCAAGGAAACTCGGAAGCTATTAAGCAAAAAGCATTTTATACAACACTACCGCATACAAGTAAGTTAATAATCAGCTACCGTATATAAGTGATTTGTTGATAAGCCATTACGACAGACCTTGTCTAGATGCCAACAGAATGTAAACATGTCGGCCTGAATGGCCGTTGAGGTCAAGCTCCCAGGACAATGGTCACCCAAAGAAACGCCATAAGCGCCTACCAGTGTAGTCATTAATGGTCCACGTTCCATCTCCTTTCGTTCGAGCTCCTATCGGCAATGCCCTGACGATGAGCTTATAGTAAGTCTATGAGGGACTTCAAAGCCGTCACTTCTCAGATATCATATATCGTATATTGAATGTCCAATAGAGAAACGACATTTGTGAGAATCACCACCTGTGCGATGGCTAGAAATTCGGCCACCTCAACTTGAGGTCGCCTTCGTTCGGCCAATAGCCAAGAGACACTGCACTTGCTTTACTCTTACGAACATTCAAGGTCGCGAGTTAGTGCTCTAGCCTGTACCTTCTGGGTTGCTGTAATGTTCATGAACAATAGATGTGACAATCTGCACATCCCTCAACATATCGGGTAAAACCTCAATCTCGACCGGAAAATCTATTTTTCCGAGTCAATTCAACAACAACTCATGTGATGAATCATTCCACTCTGTCCTTCCTCATTTAGAAAATTCTCAATCGCTGACTTCACATGTCTTTTGATCATTCAAAAAGAGATAATTGGGATTTGTTATGGCAAGAAAGACACTCCTGGCTGTACTAGCTTTCAATTATTTATATGTCAGTGTGGTTAAAACTCGACTCGAGGAAACATCAGTCATCACAATGTATGATGGGTGCGATGTGTGCATATTGATATATTCCTTTGAGACGGAGCTTCCATATGCAGCACCGCATATGTATGATTGATATATTTACTTCATGCGTCGTCGACTAGTATCCCGTTTACGGACTATCATCTGGATTAAATTGGGGTGTACATCAAGAGATTCAGCTTCTCAATCGATCTCACATGGGTAAAGTTGGAAGGTCTTAGACCAAACAAGTCAAGTGACTTCATCAAGATGGATATCACCTTCAAAAAGACGATCGAGTGCGAAGAAGCCGGTCCGAAGAAGTCGCTTGATTGAAGGTCACGTGAACGAGAGTTGGATATACTCCTCGATTCTTCAACTTCGATTCTCCAGGCGCGATTAATCAAACAACGAATTTTCTTGAAAACCTTTACCTTCGTTATTAGCAACAAGCTATCAGATATCTGGTTAAACAGGTAAGAATCAAACTCCATTCGCAATCCTATTCCTATTCACACAAACGGCAACTTAACTTGTCAACAACATCAATAACGGAGGAGTAATCTTGCTGACTTTTACGTTTTCCACATAGATCGACAAGCAAAACGATACCCCTCAACCTCTTCTCCATCCTCACTCCATATCCATCAAAAGTCTTTGTTTTTATTCATTGATTGGCGAGTCTTTCGAACAGTGAAGATTCCTTCCGGGTCTCACGAACGCCTCCGATAGCAGCTCGTCATTGCCTTGAGATTACAGATACTTTTGATACCCACTTCTTCATCTACCACTTCTTCATCTACGAGGTATTTCAATCTTTTTTCCCTTCGCCCCATCATGAGAAACACATCCTTTCCAATTCCCCCCACATTGAGACAAATTGAAGTCCAAATTTTCAATTTTACTCCAGGGCATTCGCTTTACTTCAATTTCACTTTTTCTTCAAGTTGAATTTCGACTCAATTTTGAATTTCTGCCGTGTTACTCCGAAATCGCTCACGTTTGACGCGTTTTTTACTCACATAAAAGTGCCGTTGTCCAGTCACCGAACTTTCTTCATAACAACCACATCCACACAAATTTCCGAATTCTTGCAGCGACAAAATCAATTACTTTTCTCACAGCACATTATCAACGTCTGTAGAGATGGCAGAAACCACGATGGACAACCATTCCAGTGAAGTCAAGGCTCCTGCGACTGCAGAAACCACCAAGATCAACATCCCACCGATCATTCAACCACGTCGCCATGTGACATGTTTCAGTAAGTCAAATTCCTTCTTTAAGTTTTTTTGCAATCGATTATGTTTGCACATTAATTGCTGTTGTTGTATCATGCAAAAATGCTAACGTTGCCTTACAGCTTTCCCATTGGTGATGCAAAGCGCACCACACTTAGAGGCAACACTGATCTTGAAAGCGCATCACAATCCATCCTTATGGATTATGGAGAAGTGAACCTCAACTGTCAGAGTAAGATTGCTTTGGGACTCTCTTTTATGAATTGCATTACTAACTCTTTTTTTCCCTCAGTTTTGATCTCGCAGAAGGTCTTAATCAAGAAGGGCCCCAAGAATCCAACTTGTGCATCTCAATTCGAGTTGTTGGCCGGTATTCCATTGAGATCCATCAGCAACTATGTCTTCAACCACATCAAGGACAAAGCGGAGTTGCCAGAATCTGTCCAGAAAGTTCTCCCCGAAGACTGGTCCCCTGCCTTGGGTATCAGTTTAATCACTTTTGAGAGCAGCCACGTTTTTCTCAGCGATGTCAGCATTCCTCCTACACAATCTGCCAAAGCTGGTGAGATGATGGCAAGTTTCATCGATTGTGTCAGACAATCAAAGAATGCCAAGGCTACCCACCAATTCTGCATTCTCGTTCGCACTAGAACTGACAATGATTGGAACATGTTCTTTCGTCTGGAATCTGCCTGGAGAAAGTCTTCTTCTCTAGATCCTATTTTTAGGTGGATTCGCTCATGTCCAGAAAAGCACCAACTTCACATTGGCAAGATTCTCGCTCCAGCTGACAGACCACCTTTGTCCGTTGAGGGTCTTGTCATTTCACCCAAATTTTACTGGCAATCGCCCCTTGAGTACAAGATTCACCTGGTTTATGCATATAACAACGAACATTTGTGTTCAGTTGCAAGCCAAGTTGCTTGGGAAGGATGTTCTTTACTCTCCTCCTTTGCTGCAATTAGTCACTCAGATTCAATTATGGATAACGAGAATGACAACTCGTTGCACAAGATGTACTCTTGCACAACGCAGCTTCCGGCAAATTTCACAGGCGATTTTCCTGAACCAGGTGATTTCATTGACATGGTTCTTGTTTCCTTCGAGATCCCCGATTGTCCATTACCAGAAGAAGAAGATCTGCTGTCTGCTCAACAGGAAGCAGAAGAACTTGAACGTGAGCGTGACTACGAGCGCCAACAAGATGCGGAGAGCACCAATGATTGGCATCATCCCAGAAAGTCACCATCTGAGATGCGTGAGGAACGACAAGCTCTCGATGATGAATACAATGCCGAGCTAGCCAAGATCTGGAGAGGTCATGTTGTCTCCATATTTGATGGAAAGATCACTGTCATCATTACTCGTCCTTCTGATCCTAGATGGAAGGGTAGAAAGTCAACCCAACCCAGAGTCAACACTATCATTCCGGTCCATGACCACAACCGATTTCCCTTCATCTCCAGATACCTCGAGGAGCTACCGATCCTTCGGGAACATCGAGTTATCTTACGCCCCGTATGCTCATCGCAGACCTACAGAGATAGTGAGTACTTCCAATGCCTTTGTTTCGATATATACTAACAATATTCTTCTAGCAATTGGTGGTATCAATCGCTTCTTTGACACCAAATATGAGCCTAATGAGCTTCTGTCGAGAGTATCCGCACACCTCTCTGAAGTCTTAATTACTCGTGACCTTGATACCCCATTCACGCCCGTCGATCTTTTCCAAGATTGTATGGCTTCGGATTGGAATGAGTTCACCACCACCATGAGTCCTCGGCAACTTGCTGCCTTCAAGGACATTCGTTATGAACATGGTCTTGTGGTCATTCCTGGTTGTGTCGCGTCTGGTAAGACTAGATGTGCTGTTACATTAAGTGTCTGCATTTTGAACCGTGAAGAAGCTTCGAACAAGGTTCTAGCTGTCTCCGAGACTAATGTCAACGTGGACTCACTCGCTCGAGAATTCGTTGAAGTCCTTAGACACCCCGATCCAGCTAAGCAAAAGGATCGTGTAGTTTTGAGATTGTTGGCTGTGCGAGGCGAAAAGGAACAACTCAAGGAGAAAGTTGCTCCTCTGATTCATAAGGTCAATTACACGATCGATCCGGAGACCGCCGCCGAATTTCTTTCCGAGACAGACAAGATGCTATGTCAAATGGCTGAAGCTGCAGAGGCACGTCGAAAGGCTGGTGATAAGCGCCGCACTCCAGCTATCTTTAACCTTACCCTTTCGGAAGCCATGTGGCATACGCTCAACGAAGGTATTGCGGAGGGTGACAATCTTTGCGAATCACTCAAGTCGATGCTCGACACTCTTGTTGATAACCCAGATGGTAAGTTCAAGCATATCTAGCTCACTCAATTTGAAATATCTACTAACTACAAATCATAGATCCCACTTTTAACACGAAAGGCCTCAACGAGCTAATGTCACACCTCTGCTCGAGCACCATCCGCAAGGCTGATGTTATTGTAAGCACCATGTCACTGGCGATCCATCCAAGTATCATTAAGATGTTGTCAAGACAGATCACCTGGTGCTTGATTGAAGAAGGTGGCAAAGTTGGGAGTGGACCATTTGTCTCTCTCGTTGCTGCATATAACAATGCCCGTGGCTTTATCATCGATGGTGATGCTGCTCAGCAAACCACATATGCTAAGTCACATCTCAATCCCAAGTTTCCCAACCCGTTCTCCTTTGTCTTGAAAGAAAGTGCGCTTGAGATTGGCATGCACCTTAGTCCTAATCACATCATGCTCCGCGAAGGTTTTCGTTCTTATACGCACAACTTCAATGCCTTCATTTCTGCATATTGGTATCGAGAAATGATGATTGACGGCAATTTTTACAAGAGAAAGCCTCCCCAATGGAAATTCTGTCATGATTTTTTGAAGAATAATCTCGGTGTCCGTTCAGATGATAATTTCCTCGTCTTTCACATGGAATCTCATTCCCATAGACAAAACCATAGCGGTTCGTCTGAGAATCTAACTCACCGTTTGGTTGCGTTGAGCATCATCAAGCGACTTCTGGCTGATCTTGATGGTGTTCCTCCATCAGAGTTCGACAAACAGCAATTCCAGATTGAGTACTTAAGTCCATATAAGGCTCAAGTCCAGTGCATGTAAGAGATGCTTGCGCCTCTCAAAGACCAACGCGTTAACGCGAATGGATTTAAGAAGGTTCAAGGCATCAGTCGTGATGTAAGTATTTCATGTTTTTGCTGTGTTCTCTTAGCAATACTAACAATTTATAACAGGTTACTATTGTTGATATGACTTTGGGGGGAAAGCTAACCGCATTCTCTGACGATTCTCGTGATCTTTTGGTGAATTCCACCCGCCATAAGCATATGATCATTTTCTTGACTTCTACCGAAGCAGCCAATCCGTCTTCATATGGCGATAAATCATCAGCTGTATTCATGAAAGGTGCCGGGAAAAACTGGTGCTCTATAACCGAATTTGCAAAGGCAAACGGTGTGTTCTGCAAATATTCCCAACGTACCTGAAAGGGGACCAGGGCGATGTAGTCCAGAAAGGCAGAAAGGACTTGAAGGTATCTTTTGAGATATGACGTCAATATCTTAGGAAGTTTTATAATGATTCACTAGAGATAGAACAATGAGAATTTCCACAAAGATAGTTTTCATAAGTGTGAATATGACATGTGTAGATGGGGCGAGAACGGCTCCTTCCTATTTGAGACAAGAAAAAACCAAGAACACAACATTAATTGATCTCGTATATATGGTTTTATTGTCTCTTGTGTCAGGGAGTAGGGTAGATATCTAGGGGAAGTCCGTTACAACGCTTTCTGCTCTTTTGACATCCTATGATTGATTCACTTGATATGATTGTCCCAATTGATATCATTGTTCCAAATAGTATTATTATTTCAATTGAAATGATTGTCTTAAGTTATGTGATTGTTCCAATCGATATGATTGTTCTGGTTGATATGATTGTTCCAATTGGTCTCATCATCTCAATTCATATGATTGTTTCAAATAGTGTTATTATTTCAATTGGTCTCATTATTTCAATTGATGTGATTGTTTCAATTGGTCTCATTATTTCAATTGATGTGATTGTTCCAGTTGATATCGTTGTTCCAATTGATGTCATTCTTTCAATCTATATTATCATCTCAGTTCATAGCAATATTCTCATTCACATCATATAATCACTGTTACGCATCACCATATAATCTACATACAAAACAAGCATTCATTTATTCCATTATGTGATGTGTGAGAATGGTGGTATAACAGTCCTTCTATAATTGAAAGTAGGGTTGGAGAACACGAAATTAAGTGGTCTCAAATATCTGATATTTCCCACTGTTATTATATAAGGTACACTTTCAAACAACTGAGAACCAACCTTGAAGTCCAGCAAGTTCACACCCAACGATTTGCAGCTACCCCGCCCCCTCCTTCCCTACAGATATGCAACAGATTTCGAAGCGGAAACACAACACCTCAAATTTACTCTCATGTTGAGCCTCAGAGATCATTTCATTGTCTCACCTGAAAGGAGACATTGAGGATTGACAAAGATTTCTGAGCCTGAGCGGATATGCTGTCGAACCTCGAAGTAAATATTGACGAAGCTGAGAAATTGTGTGATCAAAACTGTGGTTCATATTGAAAGATTGAGCTTCTCAATTATTTTCCGGTGGTAAATTCGAAAGTTCTTTGGATCAATTAAGGGAGTGATCTAATAAAGATGAATGCCACCTTCAACAAGAAGATCCAGTCCTCCCAATTCCAGGTCAGAATAGTTAGAAAGTTCCAAATCACCTGAAACAATGGCAAGATATGTTAAATCTAGATGGCGTAGATACATTATTTGAAGCTCCAATGATTCTGCACGCGGACATGAATCATGGCCCAAGATGTTGAACATCGAAGGATTGTCAGCATCAATGATTTTATTGATAGTTTCATCTGCCAAAAGGTGAGGCTCTATTTGCATAGGCGCATTTGAAGTGACAGCGAGCCCACTAACAGGCATTTGGAGTGTTGTAACAGGCATTGGATTGACAAGTTGAACTTCTGCTGGAAATTTCGATCCCAGACGACCATCAAGTGCGACTCCAACATTTATAGTTGATGATACTGCTACAGAAAGATTTGAATCGACAAGTAAAGCTCTTGTTGAAGAAGCTACAGCAGACATATCGGCAGACGATGGTTGGCCCACTGCTGGAAAGGGAGCCATAGGCTTTGCCGAAACGATCTTTGAAGGTGAAGCAGCACTCATTGTGCAAGAGCCAACGGTAGATGATTAAAATGCCATGGCAAGAGTTGGATTGAACTGTGCAACTTTTGATGAAGTAGGAATACCACATCCACCTCTGCACGGCGAGGAGACCTCGATAGTAGCTCTATCTTGATTTGAAAGATTCTTCGATGCCTGGCGAGTATTTGAATGTTGTATCTGATGGTGAGACATTGAGAACAAGCATTCTCTGCCATCTTCTGAAGATCTATGAGTCGCTTCTCCTAAGAGAATATTAATCGACGCTGCCGAAGAGTAGGAAAGAATGGTTTGAGCAGAAGCATCTTTTGAAGAAGATTTATCGGCACTGGAACGTCTTGTATTAACTTGCGATGGTTTTAGAGGCGCAGTTTGGTGGGAGCTTGAATTCGATCGTTCCTGTTGTCTCTGAACGCGTAGTCTCAGATGAGCATACTTTGGCGTGATACGCGAGGTTCTGACAGATGAGGCTCTTGTCCTTAGATGTGCATATCTTGAAGCTCTACTCTTGGAAGTCTTGGGCGCTGATCTCGCACGGAGCTTTTGATCCCGAGATGAATCTTTCTCGACAAGAGAGAGAACAGGCTCAACCACAGGTGATAATGGGACTCCACGAACACTTGTAAGTCTGTGAGGTACTGTAACATCATCAACATCCTCAAATTCACTAGAAGTATCTTTTGTTGTTCTACCTTTCTCGATTCGAGGAATCTCGGCAGGTTCCTCGTCAACATCGTCTGAGAAACCAATGAAGTCTTCCTCTTGTGACTCGTCATCAGCAGCAGCTTCGACCGACGTTTCTTCATTGTCAGAGCATCCAAGCCATTCTTCTTGCTGTCCCGCTACCTTTGTGTAGAATTTTTTCTGATGATGCCAATGTTTGCGCTCTTTGTAATTCAAGCCAGGAGGGCATGGTCGGTCCGTGACAAGTGGGCCTGTTCTTGGAATTTCATCCGCTGAGAAAGGTTAGCCTTTTAAGGGATGTTTTGATGCAAGATGAACTAACGATTCATGACATTGTAACCGAGTATGTATTGAGATGAAAAAATAGAGACAGTCTTCTGTTGTGGCTTTTGTACATTCTCTTGAGACTTGTGCGTATCCTTTCGCTTCAACTCAGGTACGACTCGCGAAGGTGCCAAGGGACCGTGATGTGACCTATACCATTGCGATTATTAGTAAATATTACAATCTACGAAGCTCAATGGCAAGAAAAAAAGAAAGAAAAAAACAATCAAGAGGCGTTGAAGCCAGTCAATTCGTGATAGAGAAACAAATCTCATCACTTGTGAATGCAAACAATCCCCAGATTCCGAAGCAAATAAAAATCAGGAAACACTCACATTGTTGTTGGTACTTCCATTGTATGAAGATTCCTCCTTGTCTAATGCCACTTTTCCAGATTAATGACTTGAATATGCGTGTTTTCTAGTATTCATATCGAAGCTTGTCGTGGTTGAGTTTGTGTTTGTGTTTGTGCGTGGGAGGGGAATATTAAGTTAACTTTTCGCTTCTGCCAATGTGGTAGATGAAGAAGGTGCTGAAGCGGTGCCTTCCTGTTTGAAATGAAGACCCAAGAACACAAAATGAGTTGGTCTCGGATATGAGTGGTGTGTGAGAATAGTGCAAAGACGGCCTTATTTTTTTGAAAGTAGGATCGGAGAACACAAAATTAATTGGTCCCAGATACCTGGTATCTACCGCTGTTACTATGTGAGGTACATTTCAAAGCAATGGAAAACCAACCTTGAAGCCGCTCGTAGAACCAAGGAGCGAGTTTTCTATCAATCAACAAGTGATATGAGTGGGAGTGAAATGGAGAAAGGTTGCATTTCCGATCAATGGTGAGCATCAACTGGAGCCGCTCGTGGGACCCGGAAGGAATCGTCACTGTTCAGTGATCTCACCAATCTACGTGTAATGCAGGAAGGAGGGAGAAGAAGAGAGGAGATACGAAAGAAAGAGAATTAAGATCGATGTCGTAGGTGAATATGGAAAGGTATTGGGGAAAAAATTCGTTTAACGACGGCTGAAGAAAAAAGAAAAAAAGAGAAGAGGATTTCTGTCGCATGAGATATTGAAGTTATTCAGAGTGCTTAGAAAAACAACGCTAGTCCCCATTCGATAAAGGTATCTCTGCTCTACCCATGCTCTCACCGCCAGCCTTTCTTGATATTATCTCTCCAAAGCTCTCTTGTACTTACCGGAGATGACTTCTATATGATCAAGAAAGTGAAACTCCTAACGGTATTGTTCAAATCTGTCAGTTTCGCAGTGGTCTAGTTCATTGCTACCTAGAATCAACATCTAATCTTCTATTCACTTTCTGTACGGTGGAAACATTTCTGCACGAAAAGACATGGCTGCATATTGAATAGCCTTGTCTATCGCCAAGAGTGTCGATGTTGTTATGGTATTGCTTCTCAATTTGAGGAGTGACATGGACACTGAAACATGGAGAGCTGTTTGATTGTCCCTAACAGTTTAACTAACAGTGACAATAGAGGGATATCTGATCTTGATAGCCTATTTGTTTGTTCAATTGTAGGTTTATAATTATGAATTTTGGGCAGCTTAACTGTGGAGTGTGCATGTAAAAGTCCTGAACCGAAGGAATTCTGTACTTCAGAGATTTCCAGAAGCATCGTAGGACCGGAGTTGGATGCAACGCAGAGCCTTAGAAAAGGGTTTCCTGTCATGGGTGAGTTGAGATGATAAAATATACAGATGCACAAAGTTGTCAAAACAGACTAGATTTGAGATCGTATTTTTGTGGATTGATTGGTGACGTTGGAAAATGCACTGCGTTCCTGACTAAGGGGCTGGAACACGTTTCCCGGTGAGCTTGCACACGCACTAAATCTAAATAAGCTCTGACCTTGATGTCAAATCAATGCATCATTCCGCAGATAGTTATATCTTCTTGAAGTTTATTAGATATTCACTAGAAGCATGTCGCGTTTACATGTACATTCCACAAACGATTTGATAGAATATCTTGATCGATGATTGGTTCACCATCATGCGCGCAACCAGAACGAGCAAGAATATCACGGGTCGACGCGTTTCGCGAATCTCGACTGTTTGTGAGTTCGTTAATACAATACAGGACAAACAATCTGTCTCGACTCTCTACGGCACGAACGAGTCTTTATTCACTTGAAGTATTATCGAGAATCTTTAACCAACTATTGCACATCACTGCCTAGTCTTCGCAGTACCATATCTAGTACCGTCTTTCGGCATTGCCACGGTCGAGTAACAACCACCGACCAGACTTCGACGTGTCTTAAGAGAAACGGTCACTACATTTAAGCACAGCCGTGTATTTATTATAGTCGAGGTCTTTTCGGACACCCTTCTTCTATGACAACACAATTTCTAACCCTCCACTTTTTCCAGTTCCCTCGATCGCAATTAACAACCCAACAAACACAAACCCGAACAGTCAGATAAAATGCGCTCACCAAATCCCGACCCGCAGACCCCCACCTCTCGCGAGAGCAAACCTGAGTTCGGCACTGGCAATGGTGCAGATACTGGCAAATCAAAGACAGTCTCTGTTACGGTTGTAGATCAACAGGGTGACGAGATCACATTTAAGATTAAGCGCGCCAAGCCGATGCTGAAGATCATGGAGGCTTTTTGTCAGCATAAGGAGATTGGGAATATTTCGAGTGTGAGATTTCTCTACGACGGTATTAGAATCAAGAAAGAACACACAGCGGACAGTCTAGAAATGGATGTCGAAGCCCGGATTGATGTTTTTTTGGAGCAGCAAGGAGGTGGTCATTAATAAGTTTTAGATTGAATGGAGGGGTATATTCTAGTGGAATGCGGAAAAGAGTGCTGATGTGATGTCTGGCATAGCAAAGTATACATGGCTCACAACTCAAGAGTCCGCTTGGCATTGGTTTGGAGGAATTGAAGGCGCAAGAATGGGGCGTAAGAAAAGACATTCGAGAAAATTTCTAGATAAATACAAAGACGCGCCAGGCAATTAATGGGATGGATTTCTTTGGTAATTTTCTCGCCCAATACCACAAGGTCGAAGACAATGGGCCACGTCTCTACATAAAAACATAAACTATGTTGTTCACAAATCCTCAATAACTCAATTAAAGAGCGGTTTCCAAATATTCAAATCCCGTACCAGACTTTCAGTGAACGTTATAAATGGCAGACGTGACTACAGACCCCTCATATTCCAATGCAGTTCATACGTCGAAGATCATCGCCCCATTTACCTACGTAAACCCTTCATATCAGCGTGTGGACATTCAGATTCCAGCAAGAAGTCACTGCGTGTCTCCGTAGCTGTGCTGATAATGTTTTGAAGATTTTCAAATTTGGTAGGTATAAATTCAATTCTGGTGCATCTCTTCATTCATCTTTCTTGAAATTGAATGAGCCCAGCGAAAGGAAGAGTTCATGAATTAGCAACCTCGATACATCTCTCAACTTCCAAGAGAGATTGGCTGGTATCTGGGATGGAAGAGCTAGGGACCGTGGGGATTGAGGAAGTGGGTTCGGCCATCTTGGGCGTTTGATTTCAGCTTGTTGTGAAGATGTGGAAAAGCTCAGAATAACCCATAAAGCGCGAGGTCGAATAAGGGGAAGTTTAATTGAAACTTTCCAAGGGTTTGTAGGATAGTGATGAAAAGAGCAGATAGCTTTGAAGTTTGCGGGTCCAGACTACATCAAACGCGCCCAAAGCGCCTGATCACGTGTAAGTCAGATATTGCGGCATCTCCGCATCTCCGGGGTTTCTCAATCGCGCGTCTAAATATAGATGGGTACCTTCCTAGCCAATATTCCTTTCAATACTCCTACTATATCTCCAGCTCAATGCGTACTCCAATTTGGGATCCAGACAGGCCACAGTATCAAATATTGTCGATCAAGGGTCTACATTAAATCCAGACAGGAAATGTTTGCGCAATTGATTCTCGATACGAAATCCCTGTAAACCACTTGTTCCAGCAAGGCTAGAGAATGTCGCAAGTGTTGGGGTACAGATTATCCCGCTGGAACTAACAATTCAGCCACTTGCTGGCTTTTGAGGTGTCAAAAAGTTGTGCGCACAATTGGTTCGCATTCCTTCAGCTATCACATACAAACGATACGGTGCCGCTTCTGGCCTGCTTTATGTTGGTGCGGCCATAGGATGAGTTGAACCATGTTGAAAACAGAGCTTATTCTCCACATTGTGTCTGAGAGCCTCAAGCTATCGCCGGCGGAGATTCTCTTTCAATTCTATTGAGCTCACCGATCAGGAGCATCTGAGTCTATTTTCGATTTACCGGTGCCTGATCTGATATCATCAATATTCCGGGTCCTCCTCTCTCTTTGGTTTATGTTTTACTCTCATAGCCTTAAATGTATCAGAAATGATTACAGCTAGGGCAGTCAAAGTCTTACTCTGTACCTCACTTGATGACTGGCTCGCCGTTGCTGATTCTACATGCTTGTGGGATTATCAGTACACTCATTGGGTAAATGACGACGGAACCAATAATCTCTACAGACTATAAGCCTCGAGTCTTTCTGATCATGTTGACGATAAATTCCTGGTAGACAGAGTGAACAGATTATTATTTAGAAGCGCGGTGAGCACTCATAATTATATGGCTGAAATGGGCTGGAACGGTAAGTGCCTTGCGCCTTTATGATGCAGAAGCATTGACGAAAATGCAAAGAAGAAACGCTTTACTTATCATTGGTTTTTTTCTCAATTATTTCCTGTCAAGTCACGAAAATATGTTGTGATACAACGTGGCATATGTTCGAATCTGGGTATTATCCGCTGTTGAATATGATATGTTACCCATTTTCAAGCGGAGAACTGATTTGCATGGATGCTCTGGTCCCCATATAATGCAGAACAGAATTTTTGTCAGATTTGGACCAATGGGTACGGCTGAAACATCTGTTCAATTGCTTACTTTCCATGCCAAGTATGAGGTTTGAAGATAAGAATATCTCATTGGTGTCTGCCAAGATGCTGAAACTTTTCACACACCCCAAAAGGAATTTGAATCTTTTCCATCGGCCCATTATAGTATTTTCCAAGTAAGGTTTACGCCATATTATGCTCATTCGCTCATTCAACGAAGCTTCAAATCCTTCACCCTATTTCGACAACAGCTCACCTGGCTTACAAGCATTACCTTGCATTCCTTGCGCCAACTCTAACCACTCTTGTCAAATTACCGAAAATGTACATTGCCATGTACTGAATGTACTCTCAGCCCTACCAGCCGATTGTATCTTTCGTAAGACATAAGAAAAGTCGGGTTCCCACGAGGAAATGAAGATTAAGCCAGAGTCATGTAACAGGAAAGCCTAACCGAAGACATGCAGAAAGTAGATGAAGCATCAAAGCGAACAGCGAGGTCTAGGACACCGACTGCGTGTTTACAGTGTCAAAAGAGAAAGCAGAAATGCAGTAGGGAACAACCGTGTAGGCATTGTTCGAGGAGATATCCACCAGTGGAATGTATCTATACCTTTGAAGGGTAAGTTCTCCATCACTTTTACGTGAAAGCTACTAACAAGTTACTCCTCAAAGAAAGCATAGTATGGTGCCACTTCCGTCTCCGAATAGGTTACCTGTACTCGATGAAACCTCTGAATCTTTCTTCACCCATCCGAAAACGTCGGCGGATCGACTTTCTTCCCCTCCTTCCCGTCAAAGCTACTTGAGCACAGTATCAAATCATATATATCATCAAACATCGGAACAAAATTCAGAAGAAGCGAATATGAGCTATATGCCCACGTTTGATATCACAAGCTCGGATCCATTTGGGTCCAAGCCTTCTTATCAGGAAGTCTCGAGCGATGCAATATCCAACTCTGTAACCGGAGCATATACCGAGCCAGAAATGGACCCGAACGAACTGGAGTTTCGACCTGTACCACAAGTTCCGACAAATACGCCAAACGAAATTCCATTTTATGATTATATGAATGGTCCCCATCTAGAAACAGGAAGCTGGAATCACCCTCCTGATTTGACTCCGCACCCAGACATGGTCAATTTCCAAGATTTCGATCAATCGTATTTCGATCCAGTTTCAATGCAGACTACAGGTTCTCAGTCATTCCATGTTGATAGGTCCTCAGCGTTTCATCAAACTTTTGAGGATAATGGCATGTCGAATTCGGACAACCCGCCTGATGTTTCGTTCTCGTCTAGAACTCAGGGTCGTCAAAATCCAGATTATGGGACAGCGGGTGGGTATTCTGGACCGTACTACTAGTCACTAGAGATCAATAATTGGGAAACTCTCAATATTTTGATGAGTCTGGCCCTTTAATGGTTTAGATGTTATTATATCATTCTAAGTCGAGTAAATTACAAGCAAATTGAGTCTGGGTTTCATACCGAATCATTTAAACCACAGTTGCTTCCTCGAGTTTTCTAACTTGTGATTATTTGAGGGCAAAGATGTCGAGTTGGGTTTCCAGAGGTTCGAGATGTAGATTAAAGATTAGAGGCTCTAGATTCTGGTTCTAATTACAATATTCAATTGGTCTGATTTGTTGAATCCATTTCCAATACTCGAAATTTACATTTATCGTGTCAGTCAGACTTACCGTATATCGTTGTACCAAACTCGTCCCTTTTATTCCGATATACACCAATTGGAGGTCGAGATAGCGGGTTATAATATCTCAACGGTTGGAAGAAAGTCTTCCCATGATTTCCGGAGGAAATCAAATACCGAATGCAAAAGTACACACAGTATTATCACCACCCAGCCAGCCTCACACGACCGAATACCAATATATCCAGCACAGCATTCCTACCGCACAATCACGTTCTACACATCCTTCAATCTTCTCCATCTCGACTCATTACTTGATTCAATGTATTGTGTATCTGGTATTATATCAACATCACTTTGTGTAGATAGACCACACGGATATCAACACTTCTATTGTGGAATTTACTTTCGTCCCGTGGAACGATGTTTATGTATTCATATGTACCCTCCCTCCCGCTCCCTTTTATGGTAAAGAAAAGTTATCTATTATCCAGTTCTTGATATCCCTATAACTCTAGAATCAAATGCATACATGGTTCTGAGAAGATACTCCTATTCTTTTAGTGGTGGTGAAAACGAGGAGTTGGAATCAAAATCAAAATTTGCGGGAGGTGAGGTCGGATGAGATGAGATGAGATGAGATGATGGGGATTGGCGTTGTGGTGTTTTTATATTATTTCATATCGTATTGTATGTATGAGATCTCTTCTGTAGGGGGAGGTAGGATGATTTTTCGATTAGTTTTTATTTACATCTATCTACCTATCGGTTGTTTGGATTTTAACGTAGACTTCAATGGGATTCTTATTAATTTCATGATTGCGTGATGAGTTTCTCTACGTGTGAAAAATATGTTTTCTCTAGCCCCCCTATTCCTCCGTGAATACATTAGGAAGAGGATACCCTAACACTTGTATTGTAGAAGATGTAAAGATATCATGAACGCGTATGTTCAATGATAATGATGAAAAGAGAGAGATAAAAACAGGCGATGCTATGCGGGATAACCTTAATAAAATATAAAATGTAGGGAAAGATAGGGGATGAAATATCTTAGACGGATTTTAACTTTTCTGTCTTCGTTAGATAGTCGGATGAGACCGGTCTGGTGATGATGATAAGATGGAGTAATTATATGTATCTATCTATTCTCTTGCTGAAGAAAAGACTTGTGCTCTACATCGTTATTATCATCATCATCAGATGTGTGAAGCCTTTCAAAAAGATAGTCAAGGCAGTTATTTATTTCTCTCCTTGTAAGTAGGTTTATGGGATGGAAAACGTACCACCACCACCACCACCAGTGACACTACTTTTCTAAAAATGAAACTGAAAATAAAAGTGCGAGGTGCAGCAAAACCATTTTGAGGAATCAAGAATAGTCGGTCAGTCATTGATTGATTGATGAGTAACAATGGAGTGAAGCGAAAAATGAAGTGAATATAATTCGGAGTGAATACTAGAATAGTAATGATACCTAGATACCTCCTATCTAGCTACGCAGATTCCAAGGAAAAATATATAAAAATGCAAACCCAACCTTGATCTCTTCATAGAAAGGATTATGAATGGGATCAACGACCTGAATCTGAATGAAAAAAATGAAGCTTTTCATTTTGCTAGAAAACTGATTTTGGGGAAGAGTCGTGAGATGTGCGTTTTTGTAGATGTGCAACAAAACTTTTGGGGAGGAATGCATGGGTATACCTACTGGCTGGGGTTTAGCCTGAATAAGTGAATATTGAGATGTTAGATTCCGGGGCAGGTAGATGTGTAGAAAGTGAAGCTCATTCATACATTAGTAAGCAATGGGTCGGTAGTCGGCGATGACTTTGGAACATTTGATATCTGATATTTGAGAGGTACGATTTGGAAAATTGATCTCCTCTTGAACCCATATTCGTAGGAGTAGGATGTGAAGCTTTTCGTTTTGGTGGAAAGGCCTCTTTTGGCAAGTATCGTGAGATCTGATTTTGTAGATATGCAACAAACCTTTTTCAAGCGGACAAGTGAATGAGTGCATGGCTTTGTATTGGTCAGTAGAAAAGGAAAGCTTGGATATATAGAGGCATGTATGAAGTGAAGTTTGATATAAGAGAGTGTGCCATGATACTAAACCCCATTGCCCCAATATCTATCTATTGAGGAAGCTCAAAGTTGTTCTCCTCATCAGTAGAGATCTAGAGAAATAGGGAAAGAGAAATGAAGCTTTTCTTTTTGGTGTTAAAAGGCATATTGGTGAGTATCTCAAGATGTATATTTTGTAGATTTGCAACAAAACTTCTCGAGCATGGCACAGGGAGAAGTATTGGCCCGGGAAGAAGTGACGTCAGGAGAAGTGAATTCTGTTGGAGTGAAGTGAGATATGAGCCCAGAGATTTATAGATGGAGGTGAAGTCAAGAAATTCTATATCGATGGCTTCAATGGAATTCAGAATGGTTCTCCTCATCAATCCAGATTCAAAGAGACAAAGATGAAGCTTTTAACTTTGCTGTAGAGGCTCAAAATCTCGAATATCGTGAGATTTATATTTTGTAGATGTGCAACAAAACCTTTTGATGCAGTAGATAGGAGATAGCAGATAGCAGATAGCAGATACCGATAGCAAGTGAATATGAGATACATAAGATCAGACGACAGCGGCAACGATCCCCTCGAATTTCATATTTGTGCTTCTCAAGCAATTCAAAGTTGATCTCCTCATGGATGGGAATTTGGGAGAAAAAATGAAGCTTTTATTTTGGGTGTAAGAGATGAAATTTGTGAATATCCTGAGATCTATAATTTTGAGATATGCAACAAAACTTTCTGGTGCAGAATGCATTACCTATGGGTGGATGAAGATAGGGATGAATGGAGATAAGAATGCGGTGAGGGTGTGAAGTGTGTTTGAGTGAATTTGGAGTGAAGTGTGAGTGAAGAAGAGAAGTTCGGCTATGCTTGGACGAGTCGAGGGAATGAACGAATCGATGGGATTGGTGAATGGTATGAGAGAACGCGCTTGCATAAGAGATACTTCGTGTATGTATGATGTACTTCAACCTCTGAGAATAATAAACATTCAACTCATAGGCAATGCAAGACGGATTGGTCAAATACGAACATGAAGTTGCAAACATGTTGGGTCGATGTCTTGGCCTCTGGCTTAGTGGAAGTCACGGGACAAGCCCTTTGTCGCTGTGAAAATCAAGATAAACTGCGAAGCTTTCAGAGTAAATTTCGAGCCATGAGGAAACCATTCGACAAATATTCCATTCGTTTGGGCCATCTCATACCCGACTTTTATTCTCAGAATCTATCCTCTATTAAGAGGCGAGCCCTTCTTCGTTAGCCATCTGTAAGTCCTCAGCACGTGCTGCTCCAACAGCTTCACTTGTTCTATGATACTTATCCAGAGAACAGTCAGAACCAGACACGCACACTCCAATTCACCTCATCAATCTTCATACTTCCGAGCAATGTTTCGATTCTCGCAATCTCCTACAAGTAGCTCAACTCTTTGAGGATTTTCGTACGATTCGTCGATCATATTGACAACGGGTTTGTGTCCATATCCACAAGAATAAACGCAGCAAATGAGAATTTTCAGTGTCAAGACTATGTAGAAAGAGTAGAGAAGATAATAGGAGCCCTTGCACTGCCTCGATTCCGTGTATTGTCGACAAGCAATGTAGTGGAGGAATCGCTGAGAGTATACGGTCAATTCTGCGATGCTGGTATGCATATCATTTAGTTTGTTTTTCTCGAAGTTTGACTGTTTTACTACTTCCATCAGCGAAATCCAAATTTGGTCCATGAGATACAATAAATCATCGAACTAGCCGTCTCTCAGACATTGTTCTAGATATTTGTGCACATCGTTATATCTCCTGTCGATCGAATTCTGAGTTTCCACCTTTCCATAACTCTATGACCTGCACATATTTGACATGTCGAATGCGGGAAGTGCACCATAGATCTTTAACGGAGTGTACAGGCAATTCGACATTCTTTCGATGAGGCTTTGTGATGACAACTTCAACTTCAAATGGTTTGACAGTATTAACTATCGTTGAAGCTTGACAGGTGAGGCAAAGGTTCTAATCGCAAGAGTCAGGTAGCAAACAAACAACATGAATCAACAATTTGATCGACAGAGAATGGGCAGTCCGTGTGTCAACTTAACCCTTCATCTCAGGATGAAGAACCCGAATTAAGAAGTGTAGCGAAGCCGTTGATTGAGATGGATAAGTAATTCATTGGCGAATGAAGGAATCATGTTGTTTGCGATGAAAGAAAACTATCTTTAATACGCTCCATATCCCAACAAAAGAATCGAATACAGAATGGGGTTTTGCGCTTCATTCGCTTTATCATGTCAAGTCAGCAGTGCATGCATTTCACGTCGTATTACATAATCACGCATTACTAAGAAACCCTTCTATCTGCTCCATTCTTCATCTCTACACATGATCACAGAGTTCACCAAATCCTCAACATGCTGTTGAATTTGGGCTCAGCACTATCCGAAATTTCTAAGCATTGCGCGATGCAGGATTCAATATCTCATGTCCTCACGTTGATCATTATTTTGCGTATTATTCTGGTCGCGTTTTTCCGCTCCCTATCATCCAATCGATTTTGAGAAACGCAATGTTTGCCAGCAGTACCTGCGCATTGCTTGAAATTTGGATTTCAGGCTGAATGTTAAATTTCGTACCTGGTGTGGTGTATGAGTGACCACTTCACTGGGCTTTGCTTTCAACAATGGTTGGCTGGTCGGAAATGACTTGATCTCCGTTCATATTTGCATGTTTGCATCCCTCCGATGACAGAGCCAACATACCTCGGTATTTATATGTGTTTAAAAATATGTTAAGGCTTTGTACTTTTCAATCGACAACAGCATCAACATAATGCCAGAAAGTTACTTGCATCTCTTCCTCTTCGAGATGTCGTTGGATGAGGTTGACGATGTGCGACAGTGAATGATCTTAATCGGTCATTTCGCACATGCTTCGGTCAAGCGACCATAATGTATTTGTCTCCGAGTACATACATACACAAGTAACCTCACGCGGGGATTGTCATTCCTTCAACACGACTCAACCCCAGCTTTTGCCCCACACCCCGCAAGTAGCGGATGGTGAATCCAAAGATCGGTAGATCTTCCGAATCCCGAATTCTGGTCTTGGTAATGTGTATTTTTCTCTTGCAATACCTTCTATGTTAATAAGATGACTCGGCGAAGAAAGGCACTTGATAGAGATCCCAGCAAAATTGTAGATCATCCCTTTGTAAATGTTAGACTTATTGAATCATTAAATTGATTTGTTCCACATCTACTTCGGCACATTTAGTTTTCCAAGCAATCTTTTTCAACTCATGAAAGCCACGCTCTAGTGATCCCGAGATCTCGTTAGAAAAAAGGTTATTACAGCACATTGCACCTCATTTTAATGTTATGGAAAGCCTTATTTGAGATTGTATTGGTTGTTGATCTAAATTGTCTAACATTGGAAATTGAGATGAATAATAAATCTGCAAAGCTATTGATTGTTTCTGATGTTGACCTATAATTTTATGCTATTCGTGAACTAATGATCCTTGCTACAGGCCTTTCACTAGCTAACATTGTAGCGTGCTACAGGGTCAAGGACCATGCTTTTCGCCCGCATTGCGCTGGGGTGCGATCAGATTTCACCAGGGACACGGAACACAAGATGATCATGAATATCAAAATGGTTTGCATCAAATGCCATTTTGGGGTCAATTCTATTTCCTTGTGATGGTAAGCCAAGGTTAAGCTTCTACACAAAGATGCTTCTTTGAACTTCGGGCCTTTTGACCCTACGCATTCACTTACCCCTTATGACGTGAGCTAAGTATCAAGCGAAATGAATTTACTCAAACTATTCATGAGCGCATGTTCTTTCTTGGCATCTTGAGTATTCATAGGTTCATACCATATCGTCCCATCTTTAAACTAAACACCCCCTCCATTGAGAGCATCATTCGGGCAATGTTTACCCCTTGTTCGAGCATATAATTCACATCACTTGCAACCCGATTTGAAATCATCATTAACATATCATTACTACCCCTCCTTTGAGATCCCACTAGCTAGTTTTTCGGTTCTACAAAAGAGCTCCAGGCCCCTCCTCCTTGTCCTCTTCACAACCACGCACTCAAGAACTTCTTTCCTTCTTTCTTGATCCATGAACTTAATCCTTTATTGATACCTCTTTTTGATTTGCAATACCATTAATTTGTACTAATTCTTCAATTCTTCTTTGGTGATCCCCATCATGAAGTCTTCTCTCTTAGCGGGAGTGCTAGGCACTGTCGTTAGTTTCGTCTCTGGTTCTACATTTAGTCCAGTTAGACCTCCTGCGGTTCCTCTAGCTGGTATTTATCACAATCTCTCAATTCGAGAATCAATCTAACAGGAAACAGTCAAATCACCATACATGAGTACATGGCTAGAGGCAGGAAGTACGGGTGCTAGTGGAGGCATTCTCCCGGGGTATTGGCCGTAAGTTATCTCCCCGGATTGAGTATCAGAAGTCATAACTAACGTTTATCTAGTCGTTTCTGGGCGTAAGTTAAAAGTCTTAGCTAAATGACGCGCGTTCTAATAAATTGGATAGCGGACCTCAACCTGATGGTTCGGTTGCAGGAGGAGCTGGCTCCGTCACTGGTTGGGCTGGTCTCATCAAAGTGTAAGTACTCTTGAACTATCACGGTTATTCATTCCAAATGCCCCTCCAATCGTCTTACTAAACTTTAACTAGTGATGGCACAGCTTACACCTGGATGGGTGCTGCAAGTGTCAATGGCGTTGTTCCACCAAGTGTTACTCAAGATCATATGGAGTATACTTCCAGCAGATCCACATTCTTGATGACTGTCGCTGGAAAAGTATCAATGAATGTTACATTCCTATCCCCGCTCACACCAGATGACATTCGTCGACAATCAGTTATTGGTACATATCTTTATGTATCTGTAAAATCATTGGACGGTGCTACTCATGCTGTTGAGTTGTACTGTGACACATCTGCAGGTAATTTTCTTCTCGTCTCGAATGAAAGGACCATGCTGACACACAACACAGAATGGACTTCTATCCACAAATCCGATACTGCACAATGGAAGTGAGTTATTCTAGTCTCGGCAATACTTTGAGAACAATAGTATTGACTTCCATACAGTTATACCGTAAATGACGGCATTGGCTCCCATCGAAGTTGGAGACAAGACCAAAGTGAATTCAATGCGGATTATGCAGACGATCAAGCTCATTGGGGTTACTGGATGTGGTCTACTAAAGCCGTCAATGGCATGTCATTTCAATCCGGACAAGATTCTGTTGTTCGCGGAAATTTCCTCAATAATGGTTCTCTTCCAAATACTCAGGACACTGTCTACAGAGCTATCGAAGATGCTTGGCCAGTATTTGGCTTTGCCAACAATCTCGGAAATGTTGGAAGTACTCCGGTTGAAACACTTTACACCATTGTCCATGCTCAAGAAAACGCAATCATTTTCCTCGGAGATGGTGGACTAAAGACTGTTCCTTCTTTATGGGCTAGCTATTGGGATTCTGATATCTCTTTGGTATGTGAATCCTCTCCTACTATTTATATCATGCTGATTGCTTTAGGTCACCGATTTTTACAACGATTGGGTTATGAAATGGGGTGCCTGGGACCACAAAATTGCTGTCGATTCTCTTGCAGCAGGTGGCCAAGATTACTTGACTATTACTTCTCTTTCAGCTCGTCAAGCATTTGGAGCTGTTCAACTTTGCGGAACTCCAGATAAGCCATACTACTTTCTCAAAGAAATTAGTTCTGATGGTAATACACAAACTGTTGATGTCATGTTTCCCGCCATGCCTATCTTTCTCTATACGAACCCTATTTTGTTGAAGTACTTGCTTGATCCTCTTTACGAAAATCAAGAAGCCGGCTACTTTCCTCAAGAATATTCAATCCATGATTTAGGTGCTAACTATCCTCGTGCGGTTGGACATCCAACTGGTGATGGAGGTAAGTTTTCCCTTTGATATGTAACTATCAAATACTAATGATGAATAGAACCTATGCCTCTTGAAGAATGTGGAAACATGATTATCATGACTCTCGCCTACTCTCAACATGCTTCCGATAAAGCATATCTGACTCAACATTACCCACTACTCAAACAATGGACTGCCTTCCTCGTCGCTGAAGCTTTAATCCCAGCAAATCAACTCTCCACCGATGATTTCCAAGGCACTCTCGCGAATCAAACCAATCTTGCCCTCAAAGGTATCATCGCCATTGAAGCAATGTCAGTGATTGCAAATATGACTGGAAATTCCGCCGATGCATCGAATTACACAAATATTGCACACGATTACCTCACTAAATGGGAACAGCTCGCTATTGTTCCAGCTACTGCATCTATTCCAGCACATACCAAATTGGCCTATCAAGATAATACTGGACATGGTCTTTTGTACAACCTTTACGCTGACACGCTTTTGAAGCTCAATTTTGTCCCAAAACGAATCTACGATATGCAAAGCGAATACTACCCAACAATTGCTAATGCATATGGTGTTCAACTTGACTCCAGAAATGTTTGCACCAAATGTAAGTTTCATGCACGTCTTCTTCTGCGATACACCTTCTAATAATCTTTTCAAACAGCCGATTGGGAAATGTGGGCAGCAGCAATCGCATCTCCATCCACAAAATCCATGTTTATCTCCAAGCTCGCAACATGGATTGGTGTTACTCAAACTGACCGCGCCTTCACCGATCTCTACAATACTCAAACTGCAGAGTAAGTTATCACATTCATGTTCACTACTTCTGTTATGCAGAATATACTAACACAATCACAGCTGGTGGTCGGGTCCCTTTATCGCTCGTCCAGTCGTTGGCGGCCATTTTGCTCTTCTTGCAATCGATGGCTCACCAACAACAACACCTAAGAGAGAGATTGAATGCGAAGCCAAATGCAGTCTCACGTGTGACGCCAAATGTGACACAGATGATGGAAGCGTGGTAGTTAAATTCAAGGCATAGATGACGAGACATCTGTTACGATACATGGAATCCGGCGGTTAGAGATTAATGATGGGGTTTTGGTGATATCTTCTTTGCATATTTAGGGAGAATTTTGGGACGTTCATTAGGCATTTACAATAGTTAGTTTGGCTAGAGATACCACGCTTTACTTTCTTAGGGTTATGAAGAAGCTCGAATTCTACACATATTTTAATTCGATTCATTTCGATTCATTTCGATTCATTTCATTTCTGTCTTTTTGTCGGGAATTTGTCGATTGAATGCAGGGGGATACCTTATTTAATTCGCGTTGTCACACAACTTAACGTTCATGCACAACGTCAACTTTGCAGCCCGTTGAGGGCATACAGAGAGTACAATAAGAAAATAAGAAAATAATTTTCCCTCGCATATCGCGACTGCTTTCATTTCATTTCACGTACATTCATTCATCCTGAGTCGATTCTTCCTATGGTTTCGAATCTTTGATATAGATCGATAGTTACTATGGATGGTTCAGAAATGATTCAGGGAATACTCGAGTAGTTTCGTATCACTTGATGTTCTCACCGTGTCAAGTAGTCATCACGTGTTTTTTCTTTCTAATTCAGAACGCGAGATTTGTTGGTCGGATGACTGTATGGTCGATACGTGAAGAATGATTTAAGATCTCACATCAACATTTGAATTCTTCACCTTGCGAAAGTTCCATCGTGCTGTGTTGGTCTTGAGTTCACTCCTGGCTTGTGGATTTTGGGGTATCTGGCAAGCTGGTATGTACCTTACTCTATAGGCATGTAACAGAATGAATACTCAGGAGATTCATTGGATATCTGGTGTATCAGGGACATAGATCAAATCACTGTCATATCGTTGTTGTTCAGAATGAGGTCGTTTCCAGTCATCAAATTGCTTGAAATGCCATCATGTGATATTTACCACAGAGGCTGATTTGATGATATAATACAGTCATGTGATCCAGGGATATCCGTCGAATTTTCCAGATGATTATCCGGGTACACCCGGGGTATATCCGCCAGATGCCCCACCCTGATTTGCACTTGATCTCAAAGGAACCGTTCTCTGTCGTTGCTCTGCAAGCCAAATGTTTTCAGATGCGCAGCTTTTGCATCGCTTGAATTACTTTGTATATGTTATGAAGCTACAGGCAGTATTATCATAGACGACCAAATACAGGAGGACTGTTACGATTTTCAAGAGATACTCCTTGTAAAGTTACCGGGGAGTGTATGGGCTGGTAGACTGGAAATAGTAGCTCAATTGGTTCGCGCAGTCACTAGCCCTATAAACCCGGCCCAATCATTTTATAACTTGATCTGGGTTTGATGCATATCCCGCTGAGGGTCGATCAGTGGCCACACTCTTTGTGGCCGAGGAATCCAGGCCGCGGTGAAATTGTGTATGGTTTCTTGTGATTAAGCGCGCATACTATACACATTCCGTCTCTTATAGCCTCGTTACTTTCTTGGTGATCAGAAAAGTGTCTTTGATTACCACATCAAGCCTTACTTCAGCAATTATGCTTTTCAATCTTCGCTCTACGAATGTCAAATATTCTTCCATTGAAGATGATGATCAATCTTTTGCCCAGCGATTTTTGTATTCTTTGAGTCATGCTCTAAATTTTTGGAGAGAAGCAATCATTATCAGCCTTGTTGTCATCTGCACAATTCTCACCACTGAAAATGTTTATACTCGTCCCCCCATAAACCAATTCAACAGTGTCAGAAGCTATCGTGAGTAGATTTGGCCTGTCCATACAATTCAAGACACTTACACCTGTCTTAGATCTTACATCGGAAAAAACTCGCTGGAGACAATTTCAATGGAACACCAATGTGTATAGCTCAGCCGATCCTCAGGATGAAGATTATGTCAATGCGGCTTGGGATCAGATCGTTCCTGCTTTTGGCATTGTTGCTGTCGATCATGGATGGGCCACAGATCACAACCTTCCCTCAAGCATGAGCCTCCCTTCGAATCACTCCAAAGGCGTCTACATCGTTGATGCGTAAGTGCTCTTCTGTATCTCAAGTAGAGTATATTAACCATGTCGATAGTTACCACCAGATCCATTGTTTGACGATCATTCGAAAAACACTTATCGAGCTTGCGTCCGGTCGCCCACTGTCAAAACCAGTGCAGCACTCAAAGCACTGCTTTGACAGTCTACTTCAGTACATAATTTGCGGAAACTCTGGTGACACATTGCTATACACGTTGGGAAACAATGAAACGGGTAGCGGCCAGCTTCGGAATTGCATTGATTGGAATAGTCGAAAGCACTGGGTGAAGTCAAACTCAGCTTGTTATGCTGATGGCGATCATCCAATTCCTTTGTATGATCATTTTGATCATTGTGAGAACAAGGACGATGGAATTCATCTATACAGTAATCTTTGAATCGAGGAAGCTTCACATATAAAATTGGAAGATATCCCGGGGTTGTTAGGGGCTCTTGCAATTCACATCAAGAATTTGAGTTTGTTTGAGTTTGAATTTAAATCTGGTTTGGATCAATGTTGGCTATGAGAAACCCAAACTTGATACTGCAATAACTTAAATAACCGTGAAATTATTCCAACGCAAGGCGTCTTGGAAAAAGATGCACATTCTCGCCGGGCCGAATGCTAGCCAGCGCGCTCTCATCAGAGCCTACCAACCCTCGGCGATCAATGTACCATCAGTAACGGTTTCGTCTCTCTTCCAACCCTCGGCGATCAATGTACCATCAGTAACGGTCTCGTCTCTCTTCCAACCCTCGGCGATCAATGTACCATCAGTGACGGTCTCGTCTCTCTTCCAACCCTCGGCGATCAATGTACCATCAGTGACGGTCTCCGAATCCTGATTGCGTGCGAGTCGTAGCCCAGATGTGGAGGTCTTTGAAACTTGGATATATTAGATTCTCCGACAGTAACATTCATAAATGGATTGACATACGAGGCATTCCTACTATCTGCCCCACTAGACAGAAGCCGACGATTGATGCTAGAGTCAGCTGCATGATGAACCTCAGATATTCTGAAAGTGGAAGTAATTCTGTAGGACAGCGTATGGCTACGAGAACTGGAGATCACAATGGCATTTTATTCTCTCCTGATAGTGAGAGATGTACTTCTATATCAACCCAGTTTACTGGTCGCGCAGCATCCAATGATGCGACCAACATTTCAGTCAGTGGGCTGACAGTTTGGAGCATAAAATTGGCCAACGCTTTCTTGACATCACCTGGTTGGTCTGCAACTGTATAATGGCTGCGGTTTTCTTCCCTCTCAAGGTTGTATGCTGATTATTCCCATAGCCCCGGAAAAACAAATCAACGTATGGCATCTAGTTCCGAGTGAACAACCCTGAGCAGTGAATCTTTTACAAAAAAGGATGGTACTTCTAACCGCCATCAACGAGCTACAATTTAGCCTCAATATCATGTGGTATGCAACTTAATGCCGTTGATAGACTAGTGCAGTCTTATCTGGTACATACTCCGTGTTCAATTATTGATATACATGCCGAAATACCGCAAGCAGCTACAACTGGGATTTACGTTGTAATGAATATACGAATATCAATTTTACTCGCAAGGATGTTACCAAGTTGTCACAGATAGACACCTAAATCCCATCGATTGGTCATTCCAACATATTTGCAATTTATTTTGCGGGGCGATTTGTACGTTCTTGCGGTACTGTATGCATCACTAATTCTCTAATTCCAATATGCATGTAAGCTACTAAAGAAATGCGTTGGAGCCCGGAGAACATGATTGTCATATGTAACAAGGAACACTATTGATTAGCCGATTGGGAGAGTATACGAAATCTTCAAAATGATCTTCAGGTTCTTTTCGAAAGTGCACAGAGTCCTGTTAATTGATCTCTGCAGCGCGCTTATAACTTTCTTCTGATTTGTACAGGGGGGCTCAAAGCCGCTCCTTGTGATGCAGATCGATTCCATGCAGGTTAATTTGCAATTTGACATGATGAAAGCATAATATGCGATTCGCTGACTTCAAAACCCTTTTTCAACTCGGTGAGACTATTCGGTTCTACCCCGATATTTACGGCTCCTTAAATTGAGTTGATGAAGCAACAGTGAAAATCTTCACACTCCATCATATCTCCATCAAAACTACCTATTGGAAAATGCCCCTAAAGACTCGAACGGCTTTAAGTGGAGCCTCGCTCCCGTATTGTAACGATGCATATGACTTGGACGAGCCACCTTCCAAAAATGAGAGCAAGCCATCCGCCACAGCTTATCCACCAATGTTTTTGCGTCCTGCAGTTTTGATTCTCCTTTTGGTTGCTTTGCTCACTTGCAATATTTTTCTCTACATACAGAACAGGCGACTCTTACTATCTGCCAATGACAAAGGATTTAGTTAGTTGGTACTCTGTTGAGGCGAAGAAATCTTCTTCATAGCTTGCAAGACTGACATCCAAATAGCTGGAAATTATGCAAAAGGCAGGACGTGGAAGCAATTTCGAACATACACAGATTTCAGCAACATAAACCAATCGATATCGGATGCAGCATGGGATCAGTTTACAACGAATGGGTTTATCACCATACCACATGACGAGGCCGCTGATTATGGGCTACCATCAGCACAAAATTTTCCAGACAACCCCGATAAAGGCATATACGTATTGAGTGGGTTTCATGAGTTACATTGTGTGGTGAGTAGAGGTAATATGCAGCTTTAATTTTATCATGGCTGATGTGAAAACAGATCTATCTTCGAGATACAATAAAATCCCTACAAGCTGGAAAATCGGTAGATGAGAATGTAATACACATCAATCACTGTTACGATACCTTGCGTCAGACAATTCAGTGTCGGGCAGACGATACGCCGCTCTATACCCCGTACAGATCAAGGCTTACCGGGGATGGACAGTTCAGGCTGTGCCGGGACTGGAGTGCCCTAACCACTTGGGCACAGGAGCACTCTGCTTGCTGGCCCACTGGCCGTTGTGCCAGTCTTCCCTAGTTTCTATAACGGATCAGCCTGATACCATTAGATTGGTGGCGCAAGGAATTTGGAATTCCAGACCGGGCTTTGGCTCACCATGTATGCTACGTTAACCTTCTCAGGAAGAGATTTACTGTGATGCAACCTCATCTTGCGATTTTTCTCCACCTCGGCACAATCTTTGGCGATGATTGTTTTCATTGTTGAAGATCTAAAGTGACGCATGCTAGGGAGTATTGTGTTGTGGCAAAGCGATCCTTTTCGGTGATTCGCTGAAATTAACGATAAATGCCGTCATACGGCACGTGAAGGGGACTAAGGAGTGTCAAGTACCGGGTTAAATTACTTCAAGCCAAAGCCCGTTGATAGATTACACAGGCATCCGAGCAGCTTCCTCTTCATTGGGTGGGTACCTTTAGTTTCTGCAAGTGACACAAACAGCTCGCCTACATGATGGAACAGTGAGTGGGATTCCGCATCTCCCCTAGATATATCATTGGTTTGATATTCGGGGAGCGCGTAATTCCATCCTTGGCCGCGTTTCGATCTCTATTCATGAACTTTAAGCCACGGAGCGGTTTGTTACAAGGTTTAGCATTACTTGAAGCTCATTACTATCAGGGCCTCGTGTAAAAAATCTCATCATCATCGGATTATGCCTCGGCGTTCAATCACATTGTGGGTCATGGCTCTCCCAGGAATGGAAACGTTTGAATCTTACGTAGCAAGCAATTTACAGAGATATTTTGCGGTTGTTCCTCATCGCTACATTGATTTGCTACTACCATATTCTTTTGAAAAATTCGAGGAACACTAGCAGGGATTGATAATTTAAGCTTATCGTGAGTTAGGGTTGCGGAAAACACCGGAGCTGTTTGATTCGTTATCTCAGTGGATTATTCATTAAATGCCCTATATTTCTGTTGAATACTTCTATTTTGAGGCGTTTCATTCTGTTTAATGGGAAGCTAATTGGCTCTAAAATTACCTTAAAGTAACGACCCTTGCTATTGTTCCTCGAACTTTTCAAAAGAATCCGGGTACATTGAGAGCCCGAGGACAAAACCTGTTTTGAAGGATCAAAATCTAGAGGTAGCAACCATGGATAAGCGTGTGAGGCAGTGCCAAGTTTACGCCATATTGCCATCGTAAGCTTAACTAGTGCTTATTCTAGTATGTCGCCGTCAAATTTTGCCTAATATTGTTCCACCTCATCTCTTACACGAATTTCATGTTTGGATACAGTACCTTGTTGCTCCAAATCTTGCGTCGCAACAATGTAGGTTTCTAGAGTACCTTCATTTCTACCTCGAAGGTTTGAGCGAGATGAAGAGGCTTTTCCCGATTGATCTAAGCTATCGAGGCGCTGGATTCCTGGCTCGAGGCTTCCATGCGATTCCAAAGACCGTATAGCTAGAGCACTCTTGATTCCACTAAGAATAGAACCAGGAGATACCTTGCCATACAGAGACCTTAGAGTTGGCAAGCACACGACGATAACGCCGAGTCCACATTCTATCATTGTCCAAAATAATAGGTATGTCACTAGGGCTACTATTTGTTAGTGTAACTTCTTCAAAATAATACTCGGGATGTGGATGCAGTACTCTCTCCGTCTGATTGTGAAAACGCATTGACAATATAGACAATGTATATTGCCATTCTCGCAGCTGAGGCTGCAAGTGTACTATAGTTTATCTGTCAGTATGAGTGTGGAGATAAGTTATGGTGTTGATTTACAGAAATCCAACGAGAAAGACCGCGATGACTGCAAGTTTACGACGGATAGTCATGTGCAACCTCCAAATCTACACACGAATTAGCTTTTGCCGAACTTACACCATGAGAGCTTCTTTTACCTTTGGAATTGGCAAAGTCCATATAAAAACATCCATTATGAAATCGGAAATCGCATAACCCTCGAGGAAAGGTAGCTGGGCGCTGCATTTTGAGGCAATGACAACGACAGGGCCCCAAGCGGAACGAGGGTCAGTCTTACACAGGAATATAGCCCCGATTCCCATAGCCAGCATCCATATAATGACAAAAACAATGAAGGCCAAGTTTATGATGTCAAATACAGTTCTTGTTCCTGTGTAGAAGATTCTGCGATAGAAGAAGAGGATACTGAGCTTGAGCAGCCCAAACTCGAAAGCTCCTATCCAATCGAAGAAGTACTGGATCTGTAGACAAATTGTTAGTAGACATACAGACACTGTTCGAAATACTTCTTAGGTACTTTCAAAAGCCTGACTTGTCGGTTCGAATCAGAGAACAAGTACCCATCTGGACCCGGAACATCAGGAGCAGGAAGATGGTCCCCTAAGGCTTTTGTCGCGGCTCCCCATATAAGAAGTCCAGCAAGAATACATTCTATGGCCTGAATGAAAATTAGAAACACCGAAAGATGAAAATTCAGTGGGATACATACCAGTGCTGGAATAGTCAACCAGTCATCAACTCCGAGTCTGACCCTAGCATTGACCCGAGTATAAAAGCGCAAAGAGACTGCCACAAGTCCAAGAATGGGAAATAAAACGCTGATGGCAATGATAGCGGCGGGATTGGAGTATGTCATTTCGAAAGATTATGCAAACGAAGCTTGTGAAAGAATGTTATGTGCTGGGTAGTAGCAACAAAAACAAAAGCTGGAAGTTAAATTGCGCTTGAAAGGACAAGATAGAAACCGGACGATGCAGAAGAATGAGGACTGATATTCATATTTGACCTTCAATATCAGCATAAAGTGCCTTCAAATGCACGCAGGTCTAGATTCTGAGAATCTAAGAAGGTGTAGCCTGAAAGGCATGGGGTACTGTCATTTCGAATCCTTCTTAAAATCGGCGCAAGGTAGAGAATGAGGATTGGGAAGGAACAATCTGGAATCCTGTCTCGGTTTGCAGGCATGAGATAAAAAACTATCTCCCATACCACCTCAAGTGTAAGCATAGAGAATAAACTTGTCTTCTACTGTGGTATTGTAAGCAGCTACCCTCCCCGTCCCAGTCCCCTCCCCCAAATTTGCTCCACATCACCTCAAGAAACAAAAATCGCCATCCTTTACCTTTTCGCAGTCATAAGTTGAATTTTTCCCACGCCATCCTGATTGTAATGAGATAAGGCAGTCAGCAGGGATTAATGACTGGATTAATGCAAATCATGATGATTAACCGGATTTATAATGTTTTCCGACCGGGGATGGTTTCATTTCCCCATTTAGCCCGCTTAGCGTTTGGTGGGGTAACATCGTCTCCACCAATATTGGATTAACTAAATGTTGGTGAGTGTTTGTTGCATGCTGATTGCTACCACTCAGATGTTTCTAATACATGTATCGGAAGGCTGTAGATTGGTGTCCCGAGAATTCAATCCCGGACTTCCCGCCATGAGTCCTATTTACCTTTTTTCCTCAATATCTCCTTTGAAAATTTACCTCAAAACAGGTTACCGTTAGCAGCTTTCCAGCTTCTCCAATAACTCGAAATGGCTTTCGCTCAGCTTTTAGGTACAGGAGTAATTCTGTCATTGATTTTGACCATTGCCGAAGCCACTCGTCGTCTTTACTTTCACTCCCTAGCTCATATTCCAGGACCCAAACTTGCAGCACTTACCTGGTGGTATGAGTTCTACTTTGACGTTATTCAGCCAGGACAATACGTCTTTAAAATACAAGAGCTCCATAAGCAATATGGTAAGATGAAAAAAACTGTATAGTGATCACTGCTGACCTCGATTTACAAAAGGACCTATCATCCGAATCACTCCAGATGAGCTCCATGTACAGGATGTTGGCTTTCTAGATTCTGTTTACGCTCCATCTACCTCGCCCAGAAATAAATATGAGTATCAACTGCGAACTCTTAGAATTCCAGGAGGCGTGGGAACAACAGCTCTTTACGACCTTCACAAGAAGCGACGTGCTGCATTGAGCCCCTTTTTCAGCAAACGAAATGTTCTACACCTTGAACCATTGATCAACGAAAAGGTGGAACAACTTTGTCAGATGATTGATAAACATGCCAAAGAACAGTCGCCCGCCAATTTATCAGATTTGCTCTTTGCTTTTTCCAATGAGTACAGTTTGCATGAAATTTATGTACTACAGGGCTAATTTTTAGCAGTGTCGTCACAAACTTCTTGTTCAACCATCAAGTTGATGTTCTATCAGATGAGACTCAGGCCGCGGAACTTCGACGTAATAGCTATCAGCTTCTGATGGGCATCAATATAAATAAGCATCTACCTTGGATTCCGGACTTCTTGGAATCCCTTCCATTGTCGATAAGCAAACCAATCATGCCACCGGGTCTAATAGATATGCATGCACTTTTTGATGTAAGTTTCTAGCGATGTCCAAACGTAAACAATCATCGCTGACTTAAAATAACAGAGGGTCCGCACCGAATTGACCGATATCATGAGCGCGAAGCCATCCGGAGTTAGCAGTGAGAAGTTTCTAGGCCCAACAAAAAAAGAGTCTGTGTTCGCCTCAATACTTGACAGTGCTATTCTACCGCCATCAGAAAAAACCTTGCTTCGTCTTCAACAGGAAGGATCACTTTCGGTTCTAGCTGGGACAGAATCACCGGCTCAAACGCTCAAAGTAATATTTTACCATCTGCTTACAAATCCAGCCATTATCACAAGGCTTCGGGCTGAACTTGATACGGCTCCAACACCTACTTCCTGGGCAACACTTGAACACCTCCCATATCTCTCCGCAATTATCGAAGAAGGAAATCGTCTATCTTTCGGTGTCACTGCTAGAACGGCTCGTATTGCAGATGAGCAGTTGACCTATACTCCTTCTTCGCATGTTACATCGACGATAAACAAAGGCAAATCTTACAAGATTCCTGCGGGTACACCTATTAGCATAACAACTTTGAGCGCCCATACTGCCGAGACTGTTTTTCCAGATCCCTTTGTGTTTGATCCGGAGCGTTGGCTTGGTGACGAGGGTCGCGAACGCCGTAAGTATCAAATGGCGTTCAGTAAAGGCGGTCGTATCTGCATAGGCATCGAGCTTGCTCGCGCGGAACTATATCTTGTTACGGCTGCCCTGGTTACTAGGTTTGATATGAAGTTGTTTGAAACGGATGATAGTGATGTGGCTTTTCTTTACGACTATCAAGTCGCAATGCCGAAGTTGGATTCGAAAGGGGTTCAAGTGATGGCAAAAGCTTTGGCGTGAGTGGAGCTGTGAGAGGGCGTTAATGTCATGTCTATGTACTCAACTTAGCAGGATCAGCATATCACCATGCTTAGTCAGGCTATAAGTGTTTAAAACTCTAACACTCAGTGTATAAATCCATCAGATAATAGAATTCTTTTCGCTGTATAACATTCTTGAATCATTATTTTGGATACTCTGGACTCTTGGAAAAAAGTATATAATAAATGAAACAATGATATGCACCTTGAGACTATCCTTTGAAGGACAGAAAGATGTACTGTGTTTTTAGAAAGCGATATTTGAAAGACAATCAAACAACACATAAAGATCTCATTCTGAATCTTTCATGTAATGTGTATCTCATTGATCCAAGGATCGTCAGCTAATTGCCTAGCAGATTTCCTATCTTCCGGTCGCCATTGAAGCATGCCACGCATCATATTCAAGAACATTTCCTTATTCCTACCCTGAAGACGCAGTTCTGATTTCTCTAATTCCATATCTTTCGCAATAGGCATCTCTGCTATCCATTTGCCTATATAATTACAGTTTAGTTTAGCATTTAACCAGACTCCAGTCCAAGTCACGCACCTTGTTCATCAAAGAACTCGGGAGTTCGAACCCCTCTTTCGAGAAAATCCAAAGGAGGAGGTCCCAGCATTCCAATAACCTCTGCTAAATGAGCACGTGTAGAATAGCCCTCTCCATCGGAATCTTGACCATGGAACATGTGTTGACCCTCAAATAGATCCCAAATCATTGCGCCCACATTCCATATATCAATAGGATAACTCCAAGCAGCTTTTATCATGACCTCGGGTGCCTATCAAGAAATTAGTATATGTTTCAGAGCTGGGAGCTATTTGCAAGCTTGTGAAAAAGCAATTTGTTGGTATATAATCAGATTCGATTCATACTAACCCTATAAATTTGAGGTCCTGCACCATGATTCCTTTTCAGATCACCCCGGACTGCTGAGCCGAAATCACTCAAAACTGAATCACCGAAGATTCTTGGAATATCAAACCTCCGTGAAGCATATACAGTGACATCGTTAACGAGTTTGCGAGGTGAAGGGTGCTTCATCTCCGCCTCTGTAAATGCATCAAGGATAGACTTGTCCTCGATTTCCGATAGAATATTATCTGCTTTGATATCTATGAGATTTGATTAGTATTTCCAATGTTTTGAACCCGATAGAATGAGAAAACAAGTTTTCCGTACCGGTATGAACAAGTTGACATTCAGTATGCAAATAATCCAAGGCTGAAAACAGCTGTTTTAGTGCACCTTTTAGAATTTTCTCTGTGAAACAATGATTTGGAAGACGATATCTGAGATCTCTGAAGCTCTCCCACATTGGCTTTTGGACAAGGCATGCATGATCACCACCTGTATGAGGTATCGTAAACATTTCAAGGGCTGTCCTTATATGTGGGTATCCAGGGTGGCAATGGTTGCCTGTACTTAAATGTTGATAGGTCTCAAACTCTTTCTGAGGATCTCCGTCCCGAGTATATACTTTTAAAGAGACGTATTCATGAGCTCTAGGTTTTTAGTAAATGTATACAAAAATAATGCGAAACACATACAGGAGATTGCGCGCCAACCAAACAGTAGACATTACGCCATATCCAAGCTTCCCGACGACTTGGTATTTAGACATAAACATATCTCCAATATTGACAGGATAATATAGTCCTCTTTTGAACCCCTCAATTTGTTCTTCATCAAGTGGTTGAGCGTCACTGATCAATTCATACCCCGTTGTAGGGAAGCGCAATTGCGGGGATGGCGTTCTTCTAGTAGCTGCTCTTGCCCATTTCAAAATCGATGCCATTGTTGTGCATGCGTATTCTCATCTTACGATAAAGGATTGCAGGCTATATTGGTGTTTGAAAGTATTGGTTGTGATGCGGAACGTGATCATGACAGGAATGTAAATGCAAGATTCAACCTATTATACGGACTACGTATAATAGTGGGTTTTAGGCCCCAACTTTTGTTTTTACTTCCCTTAGTATACTATTCCCATCTTTGTACTATAAAATT
>PHWZ01000259.1:0-53636 GCA_004379285.1 Botryotinia calthae | reverse complement strand
CATATATATATATTTATATATATGAATTCTAATTTAGTTATTATATGTAGTTCTTTAAACTATATAAATATAATTGATATAGTGTTATTAATACAATATATAATAACCATCGCCTTTGTTCAAACTAGCCTTGAATTAGGGTTGTGATGAGTCATTACTGTTGTCACGTGATATTCGTTACAAATTCAAGAGATACGAGAGTAAAACAAATATGAGTTTCAGTATACGAGAATAATCTAATTAATAAAATACAAATCATTCAAATAGACTTCAAATTTTCTATATATAAAAACATTTTTAATAGTATTAAATAAACTTAGAATTCAATATATTATTATAATTTTGATAATATTCTTGAGATTAGTTTCATATTAACTTGTTACATATTAATAAATACTATCACTACTTTACTACTCGATATTTTGTAGTTATAATAAAAGTTTATTATTCACGGGTTTAGTACTAGAAGACTGCTGCTCTTGAATTATACCTTGAAATTTGCTTGTACTGTATCTGTGTTGTATGTCCTGACAGTAGTAAAGTCATCTAGGGCATTGTAAAACTCTCTCTTCATCTTCCCAACTAGACGGATCAAAACTGTCGTCTCCGCTTTTGCAGTTTTTACAATTTTTAGTATTGCCTGACTCGCTGCTCTTTGAAGCACATCGATTTCTCTCAATTATTGATAAATCGAGGTTTGAGAGCATTTTTAAGATCATCTCCACATTAGCTACTGCAGTTGCCGCCCATGTGCGTTAGCCTGATAGCTCACGCCTAAAATTGAGATATTGTCGAATCTTGTACGACATTTACTCAATCAATTTGGCTTTAAGTAGTTGGTTGATATGGATGACAGAGGTTTCCTGACCAGTCAGAAAGAAAGCGTGGCTTAGTACTTGGCTGTGAGAGTCTTCTAGATGAGATGCCCTTGGGGGCTTTGTCAATCAACTTGTGTGAACAAAGCGAATGGCTTTCATTCACTCACTTCCATCCAATGGCTATTGTATAAAGCATTAAGCGAATGTGAAGGAGACTAGCTCTTTCAGTAGATCTATATAAGATCTATTATCTCTTATACATAGCTAGTTCCTTAGATAGAATACAATTAGATACATAGGACCTACACATTGTAGGTACTACATCTTACGTATCATTCTCGTACCAACACAACTGGATGATCTTATGAAAGTCCTTTCTCTGCTTTGCTGTAATACTAACCGTTCGTCTCTCTTTCAAACCTTCTGAACTAGATATATTAGCACCCCTGAACTTGGCTTCTGCCACAGCCACGGCAACAGTTGTCTTGTGAAGACCTTTAGTGCTGAGGTGTGTATCATCGACGTGGAGGTAGCTGATGACCTGTCTGGAATCAGAGGATTCGACTGAGTTATATGTAACGAATTATGGCATTAGGCTGGTGGGAACAATTGCCATTGCTCTGCAAGATGAATGAATTGCGCGCTGTTTGATATCTGACACCAAGAATCTATAGATATTGGTAGCTGTCATGATGATACTGAAATTAAAAATGAACCCTAAAATTTCTAGAGGCCAAACTAAGCATTTCAAAAATAAGTCGCTATGTATAGTGTTGAGAGTTTCAGCAAGCAAGCTTGATATCAAGCATCAAGCATGTGTTCTAAATTTTCCAAAATGTATCGTCATTGATGTGTCATAGCTATAACTTTAAGATTTCCAATATGGTTTGAACTCCCCCCCCTCTAAACAAAACAATTGAATTTAGGGTCGATCAAGGGGATACAAAAGCTCTCGCAATGTGTCAGAAGTCTCTTATCAGTGAGCAGCTTGAGAGCCCCATTTCTGCTCCAGCTCAAGCAATGACCTTACTGAGCCCACTATGGTTTCTTCCAAAGTTCTGAAGTTCCAACCCCGACCTTTGGCTTGTCGAATTATTTCCAAACTCCTGGCGTTGTTCAATTGGGTAGGGCGCAGGCCTTTTGGGAAAACTTCCTTTTCATCACCACCCCTCGGTAGCCTTCCTTCCAATTCCGGGAAGTTCCTCCGAATAACATTTACGACTAACTGGGGCGAGAGAGGACCCGAGGAGATGATATGACGTTTGTTAGCCATATGGGGAGAGGTGAGTGCGATGACATGTAAAAGAGCTACATCGCGTACATCAACCTTTGCATTCATTAGTTTGATGAAGAGTAAGAGGAAGCATTCTGTATAGCCGATGAGGAAGAACTTACAAAATCCCAAAAGGCAAACATGGCATCACCAACAGTTCTATGGGTGCCATCAATGAAAGCATAGCAAGCGAACTCGTTGGTTTCGTTAACATTTTTGGGACTGGGAACCGGCTGGAGCATGGGGCCAATGACTACATCAGGATTGATCACGACAAGTTCAAAAGAAGGCTCGGTTTCTTTCATGAAGTGCCACTGTAATTAACGTGTCAGCAACCTTAAAGAAGGATCACCAAGCCAATATGGAATTGCATGCTCCATCCTGGAGGTGGGAGAGGGGCTTGCTTACGGCTGCTAGTTCGGCATTCTTTTTGCCAACATTATATCCGATGAGAGGGCTTTGAGACGACACTGCATCATTCTCAGTCGCCTGGAGGTAAGATTAGCCACGATGCTATATTATGAGGAGCAAGAAATCTGACAGGGTTCCAATCATCTTCGGTATAAGGTTTGCCTTTAGGAGCACTCAAATCTTCGAATGAATCAAGAACGGATACAGCACTACCAAGTAGAACAAAACGCTTCACCTGCTTACCCCCTAGTTGTTGAGTCGCTCTGAGAATTTCGGTAGTGCTTTCGTTAATGTTAGAGATTGGCCATAAGAATGTGCACGCTTGTGTAATTACCCATGAACAGCCGGGTCAATCAAGTCTTTCTTCACGTCCTTGACGGAAAATGTGACCGGAGACGCGGTATGAATAATGTAATCAAAGCCGCCCTTTTCAGCTTGATCTCCGAAAACATGATCAAAGGCTCCAGGTGTTGTGATTTCGGGCACAAATACAAACTTAACCTTTCCCACCCATTCTGGATGAAGTTTGAGGATTTGATTAACTTTCGAAGGGGACCGGACACTGGCAATAGGTTTGTATCTGTTCTGCGAAGTCCGTTAGATACCCTCGAGATTATATTTTAACAAATGGAAACATACCTCAATCAGCAGGGAAAGGATATGAGTAGCTATGAAGCCACTGCCCCCAGTCAAGAAGACAGATTTTCCTTCAGTAGACATATTGTATGTTGTAGTTCGATTTTGTGTTTATAAGTTCGAGAATCGAAATGGAGGGATGATGATATGATATACTTTAACCATGCGGCCTTACCCTTTCTTAAGTTTAATGCTGCTTTGTCACAAAATTGAGCATTGTGATGTTAACTAGTCGCGTTGTGCAGAAATATTCATCTCTAGGAATGTCGATGTAAGCTTTGAACATAGAGGGGCTTTGTCGCCTGTCCAATGACCAATGTTATTACCCCAGCTTGGTAGCGTCGACTGCCCGAAAACGACAGATGAATGCTGGAACTGGAAACGGTTACACAATCTTTTTGCATGCAGTTGTCCGTATATTACCAGCAAATTAAATCGCCGAAAAAGTCAATCTTAACGACCGAGGCGTCATGTTAGCACATAGGTGATGATGCATTAAGATACCAAGAATGCAAATGGCAAGGAGATATCATCATTTCGCCACTAAGAATTCTGATAATTCCAGAATGTCTCGAAAATCGAACACTCATTATCGAAGCCGAATATATGTACACCGCAAACCTTACGAATTAAATCCCCGCGTTAATGTTTTTCCCCCTAGGTAGCTAATGAAAAAATACATCACGTAATTACCTTCCATTTCGCCGTAAATCAGCAGCCATCTGGTGAATTGATTTGCAGAGCACAGATCGTAGGGTTTGAGCGACTTCAGACATTGAAATCCTTTCTGACGTTGAAACACGTTTCGACACTGAAATAAGTTCAAACATCAAATGCGAAGGAATCTAGTGTATTGCGAGGTAAAAGAGAGTCACTCATTATTTCAACTTCTCCTGTCATTGTCTCATATATTTCGATTGAACCATAAGATCGTCCCTTGAAGTCTCATCATATCTTGTCATGAACACTTGTTTGAGAGACTCGTCGCTGACGCTTTACTTGGCTTCCTGCCCATCCACAAATCAATAAACTATGGGATGAGCGAGGTCTATATCAATTTCAAGCCGGTCTTCATGAGTTCCACTAGAAACAAGACAAGAATCCGACATGATGGAATGAATGCCTTGGGCACATAAGAGATCGATTCGCATTTGCGATATTGACTTCTCCCACAAGATGTACGGCATCGCAAGAAGACGAAGATCTGGACTCGAAGATGTGGTTCTATGCACAGAACTACTCCATAGAAATATACAACACTAAAACAGAAAAGGCAAAGTAACCAGCAATCTGTAGGCAGTCAGGGACTTGAACCATGGGAACGATGGATACTATGGAGCTTTCCAGATTGAATCCACATCATCGTCTGCACGAAATAATATATCTTCATTGCGATCCTCTCGAGATCCTGTCGAGATCCTTTAATCCTTGAATGTGATTGCCCAAGTTTCACACTGGCGCGAGTTTGAATCCTTGACCGCCGTTCCCCCCTCGCACGGAAACTTCCAACACTTAACCCCCGCTTTCCCTTTGCCCCACCAATTCCACCCAACACCCAAACATCCGGCTCCATCTATTCAATTCATGCCACGAGTTTCATAGAAAGGGTTCCTCTTGAAGCTCTCCCATATCTGTTCTTCTCCTGAAAGCTCTCATTCACAATTTCTCATTATCTATTTCGACCACTTTCTTGTCAACTTCAAGCTTCATCTCTATACCCGTCTGCTCCAATCAATCCAATCAAATAAACTCATTCAAAATGGCTACTGTTAAGACCATCCCACCTGGACAAACCTTCGTCGATACTCTCGATAAATCATTCGTTGATGTCCCCGTCAACAAGGAGAAGGACAATGCAATTGCAACCACAGAGTTTCTTCAAGCTGCCGAATCCCTCACCACCCTTTTTGGTATGGGCCGCTTCCTGTCTCTCCTTGAGAAGCAACGAGTTAATGAATTGTAGATGTTATGGGATCTGTAGCATTCAACCCAGTGAAGAATGATATGGCTGGTAACATCAAGGTATGATTGCCCCCTGCTGATCAAATACAATTGTGCTAACGATCTGGCAGAAAATCCGCGAGAGACAACTTGCTGCACCAGCAGAGTCAGAGACCCTCCAAGAATTGGTCATTAATGAGCTCAAGACCAAGAAGCACGCCGCTACTGAAGGTTTAGTTTGGTTGGTTCGGTATGTCACTTCCATACAATTCTATATACTATTATTGCCATTTTTATCTGCCGACATGATGGCATGCATTGGCACAATATTCCCAACCAATGTATCCCTTCTTGCAAACTTCGAAATACAAAGCTAATACCCTGTCTCCCCACAGTGCTCTAGACTTCACCTGTATTGCGCTCTCCCAAAACCTTGCCACCCCCGCGGATGAACTCTCCGTATCCTTCCGTGCTGCCTATGGCGAAACACTCAAACCTCACCACTCCTTCATGGTGAAGCCCATATTTAGCGCCGCCATGTCCGCCTGCCCATACAGAAAAGATTTCTACGTTAAGCTTGGAGATGACAACTCCAAGGTCGAGGGTGCCTTGAGAGTGTGGTTGAGTGCATTGGAGAGTTTGATCGCCATCTTGAAGGGATTTTTGGACAGAAAGGAGGCTAAGTGGTAAATTTGGAGGTAGATGCTAGGGATAAGAAGGCCGTCAGTTTTGGCATGAGTGAGCGAGTAAGCGATTAATTTTGAACGACTTGATATGATGAAGCGTTATATTTTGGGAGAATAGCAAATCTACGGGAGCAGAGAATATGAACAAAGTATGCATGATACCACAAAAGTAAATGTAACTTAGCAAGCTTTTATTTCGTATGTGTATGCTAATCGGCATTGACTTTACTAATCCCTAATTCTGTCAACACATGCCAATTCTTCGTTATTGCTTATAAGCCTGCCACATCTCCAACTACCAACTACCAAGCTGTAAATTCGTTGTTTCCTGTCACAAGATCGAGATATTTTGCTAAAGCAAAAGCTTGACCATTGAGCTTGATTCATCAACCATCCCTATCTACCTCTTCTAAGTATTCTTCTGCGTGCAGCTCTCAGTAACTGTAAAGCTCCTACATAGGAGTAAACGAAGTCTTGTTTCAGACCCACGTAGAACCTATCTCTCTTAACTTTGCACATCCTTAATTCCGGTTTCCTATTGTCCTCCCCCTGTTCCTCTTGAATGTCATCCTCGTCATCGTCTTCTACCTCAGTGATGGTAACGCTCGCCGCCAAGTTTGTTGTCGAACTCGCTCCAGTATTGCGGTGGTCAATGCCAAAATCCTTTTCAAAATATACGCCAATCTCATCACTTCCCTCCACATCATCCACACCTACAGTAATCAGCTCCGTCGCATGCCCTGGCCTTAAACTCGCCCTTAATCTTCTTCTAGCACTATTCCTACTGTCAACCGCAATACTTAATATTTCTAGATCTGGGAATAACTCTCGAATCCTATGTTGTGGTGTTGGTAGGTCGCTCGCAACCACTGCCACAAATCGCATGTGTAAACTGTCCAATGCTACGTTCTGCCATTTTTTCATCGGCGCAATTGATTTCGGTGTTTCATCAAGTAAAAACCACCTCACGTCGAGAAATATTGATGCCACACAATTTAGGAATAGTGTATCAATTGCAGGATTGAAGTAAAACGGCGTGATTCCAGCAACAGCCTCGCGGGGCTCCGTCACCGGCGGCGGATCGTATGCCATTAGACAGTAATGGTTCAGAGCCACTCCTCGTGATTCATGACTTGCATGTAAAAGTGCAGGAATTCGCCGCATGTTTGATCGAAGTTTGGTTTTGAAGTTATAAGGTGAGCTGGTCGGACAGCTGGGGTATAATTCGTGAACGACCGGACCGGGAAATGCATATCCCCAGACAATTAGCCGTAGTTCAGTCGGCAGGTCAAGGAAGCGCGTGAAACGTTGGGTAAATCTTGCTGTAATAATGCCAGATAATGTGTTTAACGCCCTCTTTCTCTTTCTTGGAGGCGAAATCAAAGAGGTTGAGGAGAGGCTGGGTGATGCATTGTCGCTGTCGTCTGCTCTTGCTGAATGTGAAATACTATTCTTGAATCTCGTGGTTATCGTGGTTGTCATGATTGTGGATTCAGGCCTGGTCTAGAAGCGTAGATCCAATGTGAGCAGACTTTTGTAGTACAGTCAACAGTAGAGGACTGATATCGAGTGGTGATGTAATTCTAAGGCCAAAATCTATGCCTTGGACGTCACCGTTTTAAGTCGTAATGTGATGGGCGACTTTTCCAAAGTAGAAAAGACCGATGAATGGGTGGGTGTAGCGAATCAGAAGAAAAGTGATAAATGTGTGAATATCATCAATCAATACTACAATAACATTGATTGGTATTCGGGAGAATCACGTAGCAGAAAAACATCGCAAGACCAACAAGGACAGCAAACGTGAAATTGAATTAAAAGGAGTACTGCGCATAGAAGTGGAAGAAATGCCTTTTCCCGAAACCTGCGATCATCGATAATGATTTGGGTGGTTTGGAGAAGAGAGGAAGAAGCGGGGGAAGGGGGAAGGGGGAAAATAAGTGCACGCGCGCTATGAGGATGATAAGGTGTTAAGGTGGTAAGGTGGTAAGCTCGTAAGGAAGGTTACATACGTACTAGCCGACTAGGTCGCAACTGACTAATAATCCCAACGCTCAGCCTTGTTCGTGTTTTTGAATTGTTTTAAATTAATAAAGATTTATTAACTAATGATATTGATATTGATATTGACGGTCCATTGCGTCCAGGTCCATCGAATTTACTCAGCAGAACTACAAATCCAACCCTCTTCACCCCCTTTCAACGCGCGATTGAAGGATGCGCGTATTGATCATACCCATATATTTGTGCCTTGGTTGCTGAATCGAACCCTCTCACAGGATCAATGTTTATCAAACCTTCTATCTAGATTGAGGAACTTTGGATTTGGCCCTGTATCCTTTGTATCTCGTCACAGTTATCGTGTAGCTCCCCAGATCGGCAAGTAGCGCTCGGAAAATTCATTACGCTGACATCACATGTCTTGTAACTTTCTTTTTATCATGCCACAAAAGCTCTCAAATAAGACACTGTCATGGCCTTTCAACCATCGAATAACAACTTTAGTTCCTGGAGATTCTTCCTCGGGGTCCCCAAATGAAATTTTAAACCCAAAAGCCATATCTCCAGGCAGAATTTTCGAGGCAACATTTGACTTCTCATCATTAGTCTTATTTAGATGCCTGCGTGACGCTCGAGACCACACGGCCTTCTCACAGAAGCCTGTACCAACGAATGTCGCGGGCTCCCAGCTCCATAGCGTAATAAGTTTTGATAATATATCGTGTAGTCGTGCAGCGATGACAGCTTTGTCGTGTATGCTAACCTAGGGACCACTTAATACTCAAGATACTGTAAAGCATGCCCACCGACATACTAGACCTACCGTAATCGTTTGCTCTGCTGGGAATGGCAGTAGACTCTTTTGTAAACTTTTACAACCACGACATACTGCAACACTCGGTCTTCTGTCGTTAAAGCTCCACGCTACCGCCCACCTTCTTGTCCTTGTGCCCTGTACGAACTCTGTCACGGCATAGTTGTCGACTTTGTATTCCTTCAGCTGCTCAATGACTTTCGATAAACTTGAGAACTTTCCTAGCATGGAAGTATACCATTGAACTCCATTTCTTAATTGCAAGGATTCAACTATCATCCGTGAGACAAAAGATACTTCTCCGCCTTCGCAGACCATCTCCGTTTCGGAACCGGTGCAAGCTGTAAATGGAGGTCTTTGTTTAAGGGATGCTGAAGAAATCAGGTCTTCGGCTGAAGTGTAGAATGGTGGATTGCAAAGTGTAAATTCTAAACTTGGACTTATCAACAAAACCTCCTTTTATTCTGTGGGAATAACAATAAGTACCTGTCACAACCTGTCTCATCAAGAGGTATCAACGGCCCATTTGATTTGGTCTGGATGAGCTGAATCCGAGTTTGTAGTCCATTACTTTGTACATTAGTTCTAGCAAAAGCAATACTCCTGTCATCGATATCTGAGTATAATTAATGATTATCCTCGATTGAAAATAAATCCCTCAGGGGACATACCTGTTCCAGTAAATCTCCATGAAGCTCGTTGAGCACAACCCAAAAGTGGATATATACAACTTGCTCCGGTACCAATATCAAGCCCATGGACTTGTCGATTAGGGTTGTAGGAGTCGGTATAATCATCACTTGATGTATCAATAAGTTCTTGCAACCAAACTATGTAGTTTAACCTATTAGGTACCTTGGTTTATTCAGCTTAAAGGAACAAAATACCATATGTAATTCAAGACAGTTGGAGCTTAGACTAGACTTACCGGTGGGCAGAGTCGGTCTTCTGGAAGTGTCAAGTTGAGACCAAAGTCCCGCTTCAATAGCGATTTTGTGAGCTGCTGAACCGATTTAGGATCGCTAAAATCCAATTGGCCATTTGACTTCAAACTGAGATATGTTCAGCAGGCGCAGAAGAAGTCTAGAACAAGTTGCAGATACGATAACAAACTCGACTGAGTAAAGGATGTTTTATCGGTGAAGTCAAGAACGTGGAAAAATATTCCATTGGTTGAGAACCTATACTTTACCAAAATCTGGGTCTTCATTTCCCAGAGCGACAAAATCGATATCCTCCTTGTAGATATTTGCAGCTGCCGACATCTTCGAACTTGATCAATGAATGTTGACGAACCAGGTACCTGGGTAGTTGCTATAGAGAAATCATGGAGGCCGTGTTTGTGATTCGATAACGGGGGGTTTCAGATATCCATACCTGGAGGTCTAATGAAGAGAGAGATAAATACTTGTGTTGATTAATAAGCATGAGAAAGGCGGGGCACAAGAGAGGGTTCAAGGAGAGGTAGCTTTGAGAATAACTTCGCATGGTGAGCATTAGAAATCTGGTATTATGAGCTTTAGTATTTCGTAAATCTAGCTAACTAGTATTAAAAACCATTACTCCAGGAGTATCATCAATCGTAATTTTTCATAAATCATCACTAGTTCTTATCATCGCCAGACTTCTGCTTCTTTGCAGCAGGTTCTTCATCCTCGACTGGCTCCTTAGTTGGAACTTCTGGAAGCTCAACCTTGCTCGCTTCTGAACCACCCTTGGCTGAACCAGTACCCTTTGCTAACACAGCGCCATTCTCAGCATATTCAACTTCGTCGACTTCCTCCCAATCGTCGTCAGCGTTAGACTCGGCCGTCGGAAAGATGCGTCTGTAAATCTATCATTAACCCAGCGCATTGTCAGAAAATCGAAGAGACTTACGGAATCCATTCGTTGTAAGCGGCAACATCCTTGGGAACGAAGGTGCAGAATATGATCTTCTCCATCTTCTCACCCTTCTTACTTTCAAGGAATCTTCTAACAGTCATGAGTGCGACGGGGGCAGCTTCATCACTGTTATAACCATAAACTCCGGTGCTCAAGGCGCTGAACGCGATAGTCTTGCAACCATTCTCGACCGCTAAATCCAAGCTTGTACTGTAGCATCCTTCGAGATTTTGTTCAGAAACTTTGGGATTATAGCTATCGTAGACTGGCCCGACAGCATGGATGACTTTTTTGCAAGGAAGTTCATAGGCGTCGGTGATCTTTGCTGACCCAGTTCTGCAACCGTTCAAAGTTCGACATTCCCTCAACAAATCAGGACCAGCAGCGCGATGAATAGCTCCGTCAACACCTCCTCCACCCAGCAAAGAGTTGTTGGCGGCATTAACAATTGCATCGACTTCAAGATGGGTGATATCTCCACGAATCAAGCCGATGCGATCATTGAAGAATTGATTTGGAGTTGGGGGTAATTCGTCTGCATCAGTTGTTTTGTAGGGAGCTAACTTCTTCAAATGATAGAGAAGGGATACAGTCGGTATCTCGGTGGCTGATATAATAGACATGATTGTTTTGCTCCTAATCATCTACAATATGATGTAGATTTCAGATTTGATCTGGAGAGGAAAAGTCCGTTTAAAGGGAAGAGAGTTATGTGATTAATGAACTCAAGGCTACATTACAATTCAAATATTACATAGTATATATACCTGCTGGGCATGTGCTAGGTAGGTCTAGTAGATACGACGTAACACAAGGCTACAGCTTCCTGCATGCCCACGTGACGCCCACCTACCGCCAGCCATTAGACTTTGGAGTATGCACGGATCCCCGTATTTTGCTCCAGCCACTTGCAGCTAAGTAGATAAGCAGCTAAGCCACTCTCGTCTTGCTGACCGTATCCCTGTAGAGATATCGGGATGTCGGTGCTTTCAGCCCTCTGCTTCAGAATGATTTTGACTCATTGTTGAACCCCTCCATATCAGTTTAACCATCAAAACAATAACTGAAAATTCCTATCCACATCTGACGCTCCTGAACTTCGAGATATTTTCAAAAGCTCGAGAGCATCAAACTATACCACAAACTCATTGGTTTGATCTTATCGTTCAGGATGACGGACGCAATTACCGAAGGAACGGCCAAGCTCCAGCTTGATGAGGAGACAGGTGAGATGATCTCGAAGGCCGAACTGAAGAAAAGATTGGCAAAACGTGCGAAGAAAGCAGCACAAGCAAAAGCAAAATCAGCAGCACCACCCAAAGAAGCTGCCGCGACTAAACCTAAGAAGCCAGAAGAGACCAAAGCAGCAGAGCCATCAAACGTATTCGCCCAAGGATTTCTTTCAGAAGTGTACAAGGAGCGTCCTGTCAAACCAGTCTTTACTCGATTTCCACCTGAGCCCAATGGATACTTGCACATCGGTCATGCAAAAGCTATTGCTGTCAATTTTGGATTTGCTAAGTATCATGGCGGTCAGTGTTATCTGAGATTTGATGACACCAATCCCGAAGCAGAGGAAGAGAAATATTTCACAGCGATCAAGGAAATGGTATCGTGGTTGGGCTTCACACCTTACAAGATTACACATTCTAGCGATAATTTCGATAAACTTTATGAGAAAGCAGAGGAGCTTATCAACTTAGGGGGGGCTTATGTTTGTCATTGTGGTGGTAAGAATTACTTTGCGCATGCGTTTGACACTGGTAAATACTAATGTATATAATCTAGATGCTGAAATTAAAGCTCAAAGAGGAGGTGAGGCACGGGGTCCGAGATTTAGATGCGAGCATGCGAACCAATCGATCGAAGAAAATTTGAGAAAGTTTAGAGCCATGCGAGATGGCGAATACAAACCTAGGGAGGCATTCTTGCGCATGAAGCAGAACATTGAAGATGGAAACCCTCAAATGTGGGATTTGGCAGCATACCGAGTCTTGGATGCTAAACATCATCTAACGGGAGATAAATGGAAGATTTATCCAACATACGACTTCACTCATTGTCTTTGCGATAGTTTTGAGAACATCACACACTCGCTTTGCACGACCGAGTTTATTCTATCAAGAGTATCATACGAATGGTTGAATAGTACACTGAAAGTATACGAGCCCATGCAGAGAGAATATGGTCGCCTAAGCATTACGGGTACTGTTCTTTCTAAGCGAAAGCTCAAGAAACTTGTGGACGATAACTATGTTAGAGGATGGGATGATCCAAGACTATATACATTGATTGGAATCAAAAGACGTGGCGTTCCTCCTGGAGCCATCCTTGAGTTTATCAACGAACTAGGAGTGACGACTGCTCCTACCAATATTCAACTTTCTCGTTTCGATCAAACTGTTCGTAAGTACTTGGAGCTCACAGTTCCCAGACTTATGTTAGTTCTGGATCCTGTACCCGTCGTCATCGAGGACGCCGAAGAGCTGGAACTTGACATTCCATTCTCACCTAAAGTACCGGCAATGGGCAGCCACAAGGTCAAGTTAACTAGAACTGTTTACATTGAGAGAAGTGATTTCAGAGAAGTTGATAGCAAAGATTACTTCCGTCTCGCCCCTGGAAAATCTGTCGGTCTACTACACATTCCATACCCAGTCAAGGCAGTCTCATTCTCTAAAGATGGAGACAAGGTCACAGAGATTCGTGCCGTCTATGATAGGGAGAGCAAGAAGCCAAAAACTTATATTCATTGGGTTGCAGAGGTTTCAAAGAATGTCGAAGTTAGAATTTTCAACAGTCTCTTTAAGAGTGAAAAGCCAGATGATGCTGAAGGTGGTTTCTTAAACGACATCAATCCTGATAGCGAAGAAGTTTGGCCCAATGCTGTTATTGAGTCTGGATTTGACGAGGTACGAAAACGAGCTCCATGGCCAGAAGCTGCCGGAGAATCAGAGCTCGGCAAGGGAGGTCCTGAATCTGTCAGATTCCAGGCCATGCGTGTGGCATATATGGTGAGTCATTTTGTGGATCTTTATGCTTGAAACTTTTCTAATTATCTCTAGGCAATGGATTCGGACTCAACGGATGATAAGATTATATTGAATCGCATTGTTAGTTTGAAGGAGGATGCTGGAAAGTAGGGAATCAGGGGTCATCACGCGAGGAGACAGAAGGACTCATCAATTGAGAAGTGTATGGGATACCATGAATGAATGATTTTTGCAAAGAAGTTTACGTATCGTCAAGAATATACTGCCCTTGAAAAACAGAATCATGCGCAAAAAATTGAAGGGAATACTGAGTGAACAGCGTATCATAAAGAATCCAAGAACTTCACTTCAATATCTCTTCATCTCAGAAGTGACCAGTCCTTTCTGAGTCAAAAAGCTTTGCACATCTGAAAAATTGAATGGTCATGAGACAATTGATTGATTGACTGTTTTTGAATTCAAAAGACTTGCGACTTTTGCGACAGCACACTTCACTATCACTCCCATATCTTCGCCTACCATGCTTTTTGACGTTGATTCTGATAGGAGATGAGAGAATTCTTCAATCACTCAAATAATCTTTTCAAATATGGTATGCAATAATCGTGTACTGTACAATGTAAAAAGCCGTGTGCGACGCGATTTGAAAATAGCAAGAAATTCGACAGTACTTGCTCAGAAAACCTCCATAGGTCCCGTCACTTCTCTCCCACCAACATGACACTGCCCTATATCAAAACATAAACATCCCTTATATACATATTCTCTTCTTCCAGATTCAAATTCCATTCTACACACCATCCTCCGTGGTTCGGGTTGCTTCCCTCGCAAAAGTTGCCTCCTTCATAAAAGGACTTCTCTTTCTAATCTCCTCCCCCTTAACCAATAACAACACTGGAGCTAGACTCAACACTAATGCTACGAATCCTAGTAAAGAGCTTCCCCATTGAAAACCTAAGTTGGTGAAGAGTGCTGGACTTGCTAGTGGCAAGAAGGCTCCGAACGTATTTCTCCCTAACGACGCTGCCGAGAGCGCGGATGCGTTGTATTTTTCGTAGGAATCGGTCAGATAATTTACTACAGCTAGGTAAATGGAATATATCCCAAAGCCGACACAGCCAATACCGAGCGTGGGGACAATCCAGGGGAGAGAAGGATAGGAGGACCATCCGTACCAGAAGAGACCCGCCGTAAATAGAAGAGAACCGGGGATGGATGAGTAGAGACGGGCTTCTGGGATGGGAGTTCCTGTCTTGGAACGTTTCGCAGATTGCAAATATAGGTGGTCTTGAATTGGGTTTACGAAAGTGGCGATAATGGCACCAACGCTAAGAGAGAGCTGAATGAGGGAGGTCTGAAAGGTATTGTAGTTGTAATTTGTGGAGAAGGTTTGAGTGACGGAGGATTGGAAGAGAAATAGCAGACCCCATGCGAATGATACCCAAAGAGTTTGCGAAAATACGACCCATTCAGTGCAAAGCATCTTGATTGGACGCTTGAAGGAGACCTTAAGCCGGGTAGCTACAGATGGCATATCAATTTCAGCTTCCGCATAGCGTGGCTCTTTGTCTGGATTATTTTTGCGCCATTTCTTAGCTTCTCTGGCTAGAATTATATCCCCTCGAGTTTCCACCAGGAGGAACCAGAAAACGGGTAGAAGTCCGCCGGTGATTATGAGTAGAACCCAGTATATCCATCGAAAAGAGAGATATGTGGAAGTGATAGCACCGCCAACAAAAGGACCTAGCGCAATTCCGATGACGCTTGTCGTTCCAAATAGAGAAAGTGGCAAACTTCGTTGTTGGGGACCTTTCCAGACGTCTGATATAGTACCGCCAACAATATTAATAGCTACTGAAGAAGCTCCTCCTCCGAAAAACCGACACACAACCATAGTTTCGAAATTTTGTGCTACTGCGCATGGTATCAAGAAAATAAGAAAAACAATATATGCGCCAAAGTATCCGGGCATACGTCCCGAAGTCTCTGTTAATGGAACAAATAGTAATGGAACTACTGCTGCCCCAATATTCCAGGAAGTTGTAGCGAAGAATAGGTAGGGAAATCCGGAGTTGCTGACGTTGAATAGAGCACTCATTTCATCATTTCCCGCACCTTATGCACCCGCTGGGAGGCCGAAAAGAATGGACCTGTAAAGAATTCGTTAGAGAAATCAACGATTGTTCAATGATTACTTACACGATAAGGACAGCTACAGTCAGCCTCCATTTGAGCAATTTAGACCAATTTAACCTGTGCTACTCAGTATTTTTCTCGGCACTGTATCGGGAGGAAGGAGGCCCATTTACGGATTTCTCGGATCATTCTCGCCATCCCAGTCATAAAGCAAAGTCCCATCTGTATTTCGTTCCTCCTGACGACTTTTTTCTATTGTTAATCTAGTGCTGCCATCTATACCTTGAAGTCAACATAAGAAGTAGTAGGAAAGTCTGAAAAACGTACTACTTCTCCCATCCTCGTAAGGTGTACCCGCGTGGCCGTTGGTACCAATTTGAGTATCACCCATTGCGTTTTTAGGAGTTGGAATTTTAGTAGCTTCTCATTCAGTTTCTTGGTGGCAGTTATAAAAATTGCTTGATGTTTTCAAAACATCAATCGGTTTGTTATTCAAGGCATAAGTCATTGCGGATCAATGGATATGGGAAGGTTCTTATGTTTATTACAACAGAGATCTGAAGTTCCAAATACCTGTATTGTGCCTATCTTGGCCAAAGTCTTAATTACAACTTCCTACGTGATACTCAAAGGACCATGGCCAATCTGAATTTCCGTGTTGATCAGACGCAGTTAAAGTTTTATTCGAGTTAAAGTTTTAATCGATGGCAGCTACCCCGCTTTGCACAGCTCTCCTACCAAGTTGTGATGTCATATTAGAGTTTGCGGCAATCACGAGTCGGGTTAAGATCGGAGCTGGCCTTTCCTTTTCCTGTAGAGTTGCTTGATCGAACATAAATGTAGTTACAAACATTCCAGATTGACATCAAGTTGTTCTCCCGCACCGGGCTAATTCGAGATTGATCAATCGGTATAAAAATGGGAAGAGCTAAGCTTATCTGAATTTCCCCTGAATCTGTTCTTATTCACTTTAATAAGCGAAAACATTAAAGCCATTGAGAGATGTTAGTGAATACGCGAGTACGTTATTTTGATAGAAGTATTTGAAAACTGCTGGAGCTCTTTTGAGTCGAGCTCTTTTATTTCTTGGTTCATATCACTGCTATTTTATGACAATAAGTGCGAACCTCTCTTCCCACGATGTATAAACTAGCCAGAAGTCGGTACTAAAATTGAACTTATTATCTAATAAGTAAAGCACAAATCAATTCCAGAAGAATTTAAACAATTGACCGATCTGAACTTTATTTATAGAATTGCTATATAAGCTCTCAAGATCCAAATAAAGGGTTTGAAATCTACACTTGTTGTTAATTCAGATTTCATTTCTCATTTTCCAATCTAGAATTCGATATTATATTTCACCAGTAGTAACACCCCGTACATTTTTCTTAGAATTCAAAGTACAGAAATGTTATCAGTTCAGAGACACAAGTCCCGGAAAATCCTAGCGGACACGCACAAGAAAATAAATATACGCAAGGCCGGGAGAACTGCATACCACGACGTGAAAAATCAAATAGATCGTGATGACCCGGCCCTTCGTAATTCAAGGTTGTCTTTATCAATCTCTGATCAAGAGAGGTTAGACTATCTACTCGAGCATATTTGGTCGGAATGGTATTTAAATGGGGGCGGTTTAAAATCTTCCGAACTTGCCATAGAAGTTTTTCGAGCAATTCAGAGACCTTTATTGGAACAGCTTCATGAAGAGGGGATTCAGACTTCAAAGGCATACAAGGATGCTTTTCAAGATACTTACAAGAAGAGATTTCAAGAGTTTTTGGAACAGATGGATCATTTGCGACAGGCACAGAAGGCCATTTCACAGTATCTACAGCGATCCCTCAAAGCTTCAAAGAAAGATGATAACCCTTACGAGAAATTTTTGAGGGAAACGAAAAATAGTTCAGAGAAAGGGAAGTGTGTTGTACAGAAGAACGCTTCACAGGAGAAAGATCTCAAAGTCGAACAAACAGAATCAAACTCTGTACATTTAGGTAGATGCGAGCATGCAAGAAGCGAATATAAAAAGATAAAACCCAGACTTGATAGGGAATCTATGCTGAAGGACCCGGAATGGTACCTGAAGAATGATAGAAATCCCTAGGACTAAAACCTCTTAGTGACTAGCGGAATTTTCCATTACCAAGATTGCACGCACATTGGAAAATGGAAAATTGGAATGGAGCTTGGGCACCTCCAGTGCGTTTTTTTTTTCAAAAAGTGAATCAACATAAAATGACATTTTGTACACGTTCATGTCACTTGAAGTCCCTCTCGTAGACACTGACTAAAAACTTTGCACAACATTATATTGATGGCTTTTTGACCTACAACGATAGATGCACAAAGGATATTTACTGTTTCTACCAATATTCAAAATTTGTTTTGTCCAGCTTTCAAATATTCGTGCTTACATTAGTATTCATACAGAGAGACTGCTAGTGGCCTGTGTCTTATCTCAATAAGGTGCTCAATATGGAGTTCCTTCTTGTCCAAGTTAATCGACAACAATGGCAAATGATGATTATTGCACTTTTGGCGCTCTTGATTTCTACAGTGATGGAGCAAGAATGCAGTGCTACAAACCTCTGTGCTACTGGATATTGTAGCGAGTTCGGTTTTTGTGGTAATGGCGATGACCATTGTGGAAAGAGCTGCTAGTCTACGTGTGACTACAAGCTTGGCTGTGATAAAATCAGTCCATTCCCTTCTGGTAAAGGATGCTGTTCAAAGTTTGGAATCTGTGGTCTGGGTCTAGATTGTAAGTCAAATTTGAATTCTCATTTATTTACTTTACTGAAATCGTCAATAGATTGTGCCTCTGAGGTCTGTGTGGCGAACTGTGATCAAAAGTCCGAATGCGATCCTGGCTATGGTGCTTTTGGCTATTCTGAAATCGAAAAATGCCCATTAAATGTCTGCTGTAGCAAGTAAGATTCTTGGTTTGAAGCATATTGTTTTGTTCGCTCGCTAACATGTTGTAGATGGGGATTTTGCGGACTCACGGAAGAGTTTTGCGGCAACAAAACCGTTACACGTCCATCATGCAGCTCTTCTGGCTCCACTACTCGGCGCGCTGTTGGCTAGTATGTATTAAAATATTATATTACTCAAATAATCAAGAGCGGATTGGTCTGACGTGTATTTAGTTACGAGGGATGGGCAAATCGAAAACTCTGTCAACCGTTTACACCAGATATGATACCACTTGGGATTTACGCACACATCAACTTTGCATTTGCATCTATTGATCCTATCACGTTCAGTATCGTTCCTGGAGACTCTAGAGACATTGATCTATATGAATAAGTCACAATGCATAAACTTCTGCAGCCTGACCTGAAATTTTCATAGCTATTGGAGGATGGACTTTTAGCGACACTGGGTTGACAGCCACCGCATTCAGTGATCTAGCAGCATCATTGGAAAACCCTAAGAAATTTTTTACATCTTTAATGTCTTTCATGTCAACATACAACTTTGATGGAGTGGACATCGACTGGGAGTACCCGGTAGCGGACGACAGAAATGGAAGACCTGCGGATTTTCACAACTTTCCATCCTTTATCGCAAATTTAAAAAGCCACCTCACTCCAATGGGTAGAGGCGGTGTTTCTATTACATTGCCCGCATCATATTGGTATTTGCAATATTTTGACATTGAAAAGCTACAGAAGAGTGTAGACTTCTTCAACATTATGAGTACGTAGCGTTTTTCGTTGATGCTTACATGACTATATGACCACAGGTTCGATCGACAGTGCTGATATTGAATTCAAGCATACGATATGCATGGAACGTGGAACAAGAACAGTAGATGGGCCGGAAACTTTCTCAACGGCAAGATTTTAAGTATCCTGTGCATTCATCAACCTACGTAGCAAAACAGCACACACAAACCTCACAGAAATCACCACTGCCCTCGATTTGCTTTGGAGAAACCATATATATCCCAGCAAGGTAAACCTCGGGCTTGCTTTTTGTGCCAGATCATTTGTAATGCTGGATCCGAGTTGCTCTGCACCAGGCTGTCGTTTCTCATCTGGTGGAAATGCAGGCCCATGCACCAATTCGGTCGGAACACTTTTGAATGCGGAAATAACAGACCGGATTAAAGAGAACGGGTTGAAACCAATACACTACGTTGATGCGGCCGTCAAAATAGTTACATGGGATAATCAATGGGTGGCATACGATAATGCAGAAACCTACCAACAAAAATTAGACTTTGCACGAAGTCAATGTCTCGGCGGAATCATGGTTTGGGCATTGAGTCAAGATTCTGCAGATCTCAACTCTTCTAACGCCATTGCTATAACCACGAACAGTAATTCATGTACTTCTTACTCGCTTAAATCGGTTGAGAGCACAACTGAAGACGGGGATCAGCCATCAACTACTGTAATCACAAATGTGCCATATCGACAGTGCCGATGGTCAGATTGCGGGTCTGGTTGCGAATCCCTTGGTGACAATTTCCTCGCCGTTAAACGTGCGATTGGTGAGGGAGATGGAAAATCTGGGCACCTAGAAGGTGAAGACATACAGGACTCGTCTTACTATGGCTCAACATCTTTTCTCCGTAAACTCTGCTGTCCCACAGAGCAAACCATGCAAAAATGTGCACATTTCTTTTTTAACAACGGGAAATTTAACGCCGATAATATAAACAGCTGTACCGATCTAAATGAAGGTTATGTCGAGGTTGGCAGCATTAACAGCTTCTGCAATACTCGAGAAAAAAAAGGTGGCTACGAACAGATTTGCTGCACAACTGATATAACGTCTATGAAACTGTATAGCCAAAGTATATGGAATGGAAAGCCTGGGCAGTGTGATACCAAATCAACAGTTCCTGTAAATGCTAATGGTTGTCCTACCAACAGTTATAATGTCAGGGTTGCAGATTCAAGTAAAGGAAGTGGTGGTATTTACTGCGGATTAGAACCAGTTCCTTTCAGATCTCTAGGTGAACCTTTGACATATCAAAGTCGCGCTTATTGTACTAATACTGGGACGGGAAGCGGCAGATGGGGTGAATGCAACGTTTATTAAAATTATGGTCCAACACCACCTGGGCGATCTAGTGGATGGTGTCAATCTGGATGCCCTATCGGCCAGATTAGGGTTGCAATTTAGTCAGATCATGCTTCTCTTGATTTCCCCTAACTTTTCCAATTCATTTGGATACATGCTGATAGCTTCATTTTCTGGTGGAAGATCCATCCCCATGTTAGGATAATGGAGGAGCCATAGTGACATGCTACGAGGGGGACTACTCTTATGATAAATCACAGGTAGTGATCAATGATCAACTCCAGAAATACCAAGACGCAGTAGACGATTTCGTAAGATCATGGAAGGAAAAATGTCCTGCTTTCCTTGCTTCCACCGCAAATGAGGATGACTCGGACCCTGGCTCCTCTGCATCTAACCTTGAATCAAGAGGCACAAAAGGCTTTAGCTCAGTGGAGACGATGGTTTTACTCCTATACACACTCATCAACGATCTTTTAGATGGGAATAATATGCTTAGAACCCAACGTGAACTCTGTAAGTCACATCAATTCATTCTGGCGACTAAAAGTCATGCGGATTATTACTCATATATCTTAGGGGACATCACCATGAACTCCATAGGGTGGGAAAATATTGGTCTCACACCACTTAGAAACTTTCTCCTCGCCGACAGAGGATTTAGTCGTCGACGTCTTTCCAAACTCCTACAAGCCCAACAGGTGCCATATAACGCAGAAAAGATCAACAACGTGATTGGTGCCTCGACAAATGGCAGCAGATTGTTGACTAAAGAATGTGCTCTTTTCACTATTCCATGCTTAGATCCAGATTTCTTCTACACCGATCCGAACTCAAAGTACGATTACGCTGCTTCTCAAGCAGGCGTGAATCCGATAGATTACTATGAATTTAGTAGGAATAACCCTAATTTCTCAGGAAAAGATGAAACAGTTCATCAGCTGGGGAAGCGAGATGGCGCTAGCAGAGAATATTCCGTCAATCTTGGAACTTATGCGCAAGGAAATCCGCAGATAATTTTCATCTGGTCCTTTCCATATCCAAGTGGCCAGAACGGTCAGACTTTGGTCGAAATCACTTGCAATATACAAAGATATAGTTTAAACAACCCTGCAGACTGCAATGATGCATCTTATGCCCCAACTGCTGACTTTGAAGACACACCAGCTTGGGTTGGTAAGTCACAATTCACCCCTTTCGTATCTTCATAAAGGTTAAACTGACAGATATATTTTTAGTTGAGCATATTTTTGAATTGCAAACACCAGCAAGATTACTAGAATTTATGGTCAGTGGAATCTTGCCTAAAGTTGTCACCGGAGGCGTTACTATACCTGAATACAGGACCCAGAGAGCCGTTCTGGATCCCGATATATTGGCAAAATACTTCCAAAGCCCATATCAAACTTGGGACAGGAAAACCGAGGGCTTAACGGGTCGACACGATGAGAATCTCGTGCACTGCTTGGGGGCAAAAGATAATACGAAGAATTTCCATTTGATGGATGCTGCTGGAAATGCCCTGAAATCGAGGGTAATTATAAACCCTCAATTATTTAGAATCTGGCTGACAAATATGTATGAATTCTAGTTGTGGAGTCTGAAATCTCCCATTGCCGACGCAACGTGGGAAGAGAAGGGATGTGGCACCACTACCCAAGAGAATGGTGATGCTGCGCTCTCGGCTATTCGTGATGTGGAAGAACTTAACTAATATTATTTTAGGTGCTTGCAATCATGAGCTATTTAAGCCAACCGGTAATTGATATAAGTCTCCGTTCTATAGTTACTGACATGCACGAAACGTTTCTTAAATTTCAGAACGCATTGAACACTGCTCGAGCTCCTGAACATCTCGATATAATAACCCTCTGGGATGAAGGAGTTCGTCAATGGGCCATACATATGAATCAATTCACTCGGGACTGGCTTCTTATCAAGATAGAAAGGTTACGAGACTTGTGGCAACCATTCCTTGTTACAGGTAGTCCCATAGATCCCTTGAGAGTATATGCGCGGCGGATGCTTGCAACTTTGAACGAATTAGAATTGCAAGTGGATTTACCAACCGCACAGGTTGATCTTAAAGCTTTCGCACCTTAGTGGATTTCCTGTAATTAAATTAGGGTTACTATCAACAGCAAACCACAGTACATGACTAAAATATAATCTCCATTCTCATTGGGCCTTCTCTTGTGCTTATATTTTTTGCAATGATGTGACTTTTGAACCTAGCCCCACAGCCCATAAATTGCTTGGGATCTTCTGTCACAGCCGGGAATCTAGTCTCATCAAGATTAAATAGTCGCTGAATCAATTTTCTGTGTAATCAGGGCTAGAAAAAGAATCAGATTTATCTCGGTCCACCATCTTGCTAAAATAGCTAGCAGAGATTGCGATATGGATTGATCGTCTATCAATAAACTGATTGTCGGAGCCTGTGTCAATACTGATCTGTCCACTTGAGATATTAACTGGCTAACAAATCGACGCGTTCTATGAACACAGAGTGAACTTATGCTCCGGGATCAAATGGGTTAGGTCGGCATTCAAATCTTCAGGAAAAAAGGCGGTGCAAAGCGAGATTGAAAGATTATCAGATACAGCGGAATAAGTATAATCGAACGGAATTGTTATGAGAAACTTGCTATTATTTCAAGGATTCAGGTGCGAGAAAGACATCGGGGAGATTGGTACCTTCTCGCACAGTACAAAGGAGCGTGAGCAAAAAGCCAAATTAGAGAAGTTTAAGCAGGATCTTCATGATAAACAAGACTTCACCGATCTAGAGAAGTCTATGGACTCAAATAATGCATCGGAGTATAAGGGATGAGGAAATCTCCAGAAAATTCACAGTCTCCGAAAGGAGATAACCAGCCTAGAGAAGATTTTTTTCTGAACATTGCATACGAAGAGACATATATAAATTAAATTATCACCGAACAAAACGCCGTGCATTTAGACGAGATCGAAAAATGTATTAGAAATCCATGCCACTTATTAAGTCGCCTAACAACTATCGCTTAAACTATCTACTAACCCTTCGTGAAGCAATTAGGCAATCCACGGAAGTGTGTACCATTCTAAAGGTGCGGGTGTACCGCAACACCATTTGTACCGCCACGAAATGCGTACCGAGCAATGTTCCGCGGATATCCGTGTGGTTTGCGCTTATTGATGTGCCTTTTAAAGTCTCGCATAACTGAATATCGATCACGATCTTATCTTTGGGACGCGTTTGAATTACTGGTTGAAGGAGTGTTGTCGTTCTGAAGTGGAATTCTTATTTAACCTGAGAAAAATAAGTTTATCTACATCTCTAACACTAAGAATCAGTGATGTATTGTGAAAAGAAAGATTGCCTTTCACCCGAATTGAGTGTAGTATTTGCACACTGCCAGCCAATGCTGGGCCAAGGTATTTAGATATGCAAGGGTTTCGAAGAATTCTAATCGTTTGCCCATGAAAAATGTAAGTTGAAGGACCCTATTTGATGGCGACTTTGACCGTATGCAAGCCACTGCGCATTACCTGATATGACTATTCTCTTGTGTGACTCACTGTGTTGTTTGTCCTAATTGGCGAAGATATACTAACACTTGTGAGGTTCTCGTCTATGAACCATTTCCTTTAAACCATTTGGACCGCTCAGGAGATTTAGCGCCACTCCTTTTTACATCTAATGAAAACCTCAGATCAATTTCACGTACTTTTGTTTATTCTGGGAGACGGATGCAGCAATAAAATGCGATGCATGATATTTGAATGTAAGATATAACGTGTGTTAAATTACGATACTTTATTGAATAAGAGCGAATACAAAAATAATTTCTGAAATCGAATACATCTAAATTAATACTTAATATCGTCTCCAGAATTTATATTCTTGTAATACCTTGGTTCACCGGTATTCAGTCCAAGTCACTTGAAGTCTCGGAATACATCTCATGTAACTGTTCATCCAGTTCCCATGCAGCCCCACGTTGATGTGTATAGTAGTCACCCCCTGGATGATTCTTTTTGAATTCTTTGTACTATTTAATAATGGTTAGTAAGAAATTTGATTATGTTCAAAACTTTGGGAGAATTTCGTCTATGTACCTCAAGTTTCCAGTCCCATCTAAACCACTGTCTCTCCATTTGATTCCATTTGGGATTCAGCTTTACGTCATCCTCTAGTTTCCAATTCTTTTTTTCTGCCCAAAACTTGTACCCATTCCCACCATCTGCCTCTGGGAAATCTTCTTTCTTTGATTTGTATTTTTCCCTCCACTCATTAATCTTTTTCTCAGAGATTTGCACTTGCTTTCTTACATGCTTTGTCAGATCAATGCCCGCTTCATCACATAATCGAAGGATTTCGCATTGGCAATTCAAGTCAAGATCTGTAGCGGTATTGTCGAAGGATTCTAGAAAGATAAGGCAAATGATGGGTATGTTCTTGATCTCGGAATCTGCGGTGAAAAGAACATGTTCCGAAAGCATTTCAAAAAGATGTGAGCATCATCGTTCCCATCATATCGCAAATTTCTCTCAAACCATCTGCATCATCCACATCTAATTGACATAGTCAGCCAGCTTGATCATGAAAATACTAATTCTCAAGGGAAGGCAAACGAAATGGGAAGAGGAGAAGAGAAAGACGATCCTAACTCTCGGAAAGAGACAGAGATAACAACATACTCATCCACATTAATGGATCTCCAGCTTTGAAGAATATCGCCAAAGCTTCAATATAAGACCATTTTGTAAAGGGACTAACTGTTTTCTTATGAATGTCCAGATCAAATTCTTTCAGCTGCACAATAACGAGAAATTAGCCTCAACAACAAAGCATCACAATTCATGTCAAAATCTACAACTTACAAAGTTTTCTATGGCCTCTGAGAATCCATAACCGGTAAGATCGTTGAACACAAATGCGGCTGCAGAATTTGGGCGTCTTTTGTCCTGTTCTCCATCAAACTACTGAATGAGGGAGGTTGAGGTAGCAATTGCAAAAGAATGCATAACACTCGTGGGTCGACGGACCAAATGGTTGATGATGATATCACGTGATCTCGCAATCAATAATCCTTGTTAGTTGAGTTCGCATGCCCCGCACTCATCGTGCGCGTTCACGTCACGTCGCGTAAACCTTAACCTTATCAAAGACAAGGTCTCAACAGAACAAAGTTACAAGATTGGGACTGGGAACGCACTCTCGACTTGCTTATTTCTCAATTGTACCCCTCGTCAAAACCAGAATATATTCCATCTCCACCCACTCTGAGGTTCTATTGCTTACGCATGGGTGTCCAAATTGATATGAAAAGTGAAGGGCAATCTCGTATCTCGTACCAATCGATCCCTCCTCGTCGACCTAACCCCAGCCTCCCCGCAACGTAAGACAGAATATTGCCAAGATTCCACTGATACATACTACACTACACTATCCCGCCATCATAAACCCCCACAATGGAGGAGCATGGAATCGCGTTCCATCGCGCGTTCCATGAAAAAGCCTTGACAGTGGCACCGAAGGCTAGAAGAGAACCGGGCGAGTTTTGGGCAGCTGGTTGGTTACTCCTTATATTGATTGCTGTTCGTCAGATATGCAAGTTGCTGATTAATCCATTTCCACACAGTACTTGAGCCTGATAAGACGGTTTCAAGTTTGGATTCGGATAATCTGCATTGGTTCAAGGTTAAAGGCAAACACACTGTTGCAAAAGTACAAAAGGCATTCCACAAGAAATGCGGGGTTGAGGTTTTACTTCATCAAGGACATCACATTGTATCGTTGACAAGTTAGATGCAACAAATCAACCATTTTAATGATAGTATTATCATTTTCTCAAGTACAAAAGCTGCTTCTGGAGATAGTGTCTCTGACATCATGCGAGCGCCATTACAATCAATTGATAATACAACACAAAATTGCATGCATCCCGCATCTGAGACACCGACAAAATTGAAGCCGGACCCTGAGCCGACGCCGGCTACGGTAAAGGCAGAACCAGTTGACTCAGCTATCTCTCTCAGCCCCTTCGAGACGCCTGCCATCTCCCGCTCGTTGCCTGGAGTTGGACAGCTTCCAGCCACTAGCCCGTTTGGATCGGGATCAACTCAACTAAGTATTCCTGCATCAGAACCTATCTCTGGCTATGAATTATTCGCTGACACTCATCGTGAAAACCATTGGGCGTCCAGAGGTACACCTGGTAGGTCATAGTCTGGTAAAATCTGTATATTCCTAAGCTAATCTAGAACAGCTTCAATCGAGGCTGCTTTGAAAAAGGCATGGTCTGTTTTCGCGCCTGAATCGCGCGAATTTTGGGAATCGAAAGCTTCAAAAAATATCAACAATACACCCCTATCGGGCAATGCTTCCGCACCGAATCACCTCTTAGGTTTTGATTCCTTTGCTGAAATACATCGTGTTAACTACACAGGCTCAAGCATAACACCTGGTAACTTCTGCTCTAAACCAGAGGTCCCATTCCAGCTTATGCTAACTATAAAGTAGCTGAAATCGAATCTTCCCTGCGTAGGACGTGGGATAAAATGCCAGCTCAAACTCGTCAGTACTACTCAACAAAGGATGCTCAAAAGTCGAATCTTCCCTCGTCAAGTTATGGCCTTCCTTCGCCTGAACATGTCGTTGATACCAAGCCTCTTCCAGGAAGTCTCAGTCTCTCGGCCAATGGCCCTCGAGCCTCCAGGGTCGAAGATGAAGCCTTTATTGAGCCCGCAGATTTTGTCCCAGCGACCGAATATGATAATGGAAGCCCAGAACCAGAACCACAAACTGTCGAACTCGCCAAGCTTAGACTTCAGAAACTCATGGATGATAGTTCACCAGAAGTATTGGAAGAAGAGGTGAAGAAAACAAACGATTTCCTGAATGGTTTGAAGAAACATCTTCAAGTACCGGAAGCTCAGGGAAACCAAGATACAAGCCATTGGCTGCAACAAATCGGTGAGTGGTGTTAGTGTATTGTGGTTCTCCATCCTGATAATTTCTGCAGAAACTTTACAAGCTCAGGTTGTTGATACACCTACAATTATTGGCGTCGTTGGAAACACGGGTGCGGGTAAGAGTAGTGTAATTAATGCCATGCTTGATGAAGAACGCTTGGTGCCTACCAATTGGTATGTTTTTTGTTCTTCCGAGAAATTGAAATGCTTATAAGTCTCTAGTATGCGCGCTTGTACCGCCGTTGTTACAGAAATGTCATGGAACTCTAGCGATGAGCCGGACAAGAAATATCGAGCAGAGATCGAGTTTATCCAAGAATCTGACTGGAAGAAAGACCTTGAACTTTCTCTGAGCGAGTTGATTGATATTTCTGGCAATGTAAGGAAAAAACTAGCTCTTAATAAGCGATGTCCCTAACTTCTTATCAGGTCTCACGAGATTGTTCTAATGCAGAAACCGAAGCTGGAATTGCATATGCTAAGATCAAGGCGGGCGAGTAAAATAATTCATCCTATACAATTTACTTTCTAAATCTGTTCATTAGTCTACCCCAACAAAACGCATGAAATGCTAGCAAAATCCACCGCAGAGGAGCTTCTAGCCGAATTCGATGTTGGCAAAGTTCTCGGAACTACCAAAACCATTGAGAAGTCCTCTCCAGAATTCTTCTATAAGGAGCTTCAGCGTTACGTTGACAGCAAAGAAAAGTCTACCAAGGAGAACGGTAAAACTAGTGAGAAGAAGAAAGAGAAGAAGACTATGGAATTTTGGCCCTTGATCAAAGTTGTGAGGATCTTTGTAAAAGCCGATGCTCTCTCTACGTGAGTACCTGAACCTTAATTATGCGTTCTTTCATAAGCTTATTCATTATTAGTGGAGCTGTTATTGTCGACTTGCCTGGTGTTCACGACTCAAATGCAGCTCGCGCCGCTGTGGCAGCTGGCTACATGAAACAATGCACCGGTATTGCTTCAATCCCCTAGTTCTGTTTGTGAATCTTGTCTAATAAGATACCAGGTTTATGGGTTTGTGCGCCTATCAATCGAGCAGTCGACGATAAAGCTGCGAAGTCTCTCTTGGGAGAATCATTTAAGCGTCAACTCAAGTATGATGGGGTAAGCCAATATGACCGATATTCTCAACTCGCAGATGCTAATCAATAAATAGCAATTTTCGAGGATTACATTCATATGCTCCAAGACTGATGATATTTCTGTCCTTGAAGCTTCAGATTCTTTAGGCCTTGAGGAAGTTATGACAGAAGATAACGCAAAGATCGACCAAATCGACAAGCAAGTTGATAAACTTAATGCGAAAATTGCAGAATTGAAAGAGAGTATGGCCGTGTATAATGATATTTACCACGACGCAGACGAGAGCTTAGATATTTGGGATGATCTGAGGCGAGATTTAGATGCGGGTAAGACCGTTTACGCCCCCAAGGCCAAGCTTGAGAAATCTCCCAAGCGAAAGCGATCTTCTTCACCAAAGAAGTCGCGCAAGAAGTTGAAGAAGTCCGGATACGAAGATGATGAAGATGAAGACGATTTTATTGATGACGGTGAGGATGAGGACCAGGAAAACGAAGAAGACGAAATTTCTGATAATGACGCCGAGGTTGAGGAAGAGGAACTCGACAAAGGCGAGCCTTTAACAACCGAGGATATTGAACAAAAGATTGATGAGCTCAAGGACACCAAAAAGAAAGCCCGTAAGGAAAAGGTTGCAATTGAACTTGCGATTAAAGATGTCAAAAATGAATTGAAGGGATTCGATGCGGAAAGAAAAGAAATCGACACCAGAATGAGAGCCATCTGTATTGATGGTCGCAACAATTATTCAAAGACCGCTATTCAGCAAGACTTTGCGACTGGTATCAAGGAACTTGACATGGAAAATGCTGAAGAGGAAGATGCTGAAAATTTCAACCCGGATGAAGATATCAGAGATTATGACGCCGTGGCTCGGAGTCTTCCAGTGTTTTGTGTTAGTAGCAGAGCCTATCAACAGTTGAATGGGAGATTGAAAAAGGATGCCAAAATCCCCGGCTTTCGTAATGTCCAGGAAACCGAGGTATTTTGCCTTGGTAGCACTCAATTTTATGAACAACTAATAATTGACTCCTTAGATCCCACAACTTCAAGCGCACTGCAAAAAACTCACGGAAGCTGGTCGAAGTGCTGCTTGCCGTCGATTTTTGAATTCTCTTCTTCAGCTTGTGTTGTCCTTGTCCTTATGGTCCAACAATGATGGAACCAATGTTAACCTTTCAGATTCGCAAAAGGCCGCCGAGGCGCGCTGGCTTCAGAAAAACGTAAAGGAGTTAGAGGAAACCCTCGACATGGCCGTAGGAAAGTGTGTTATGGAAATGAAAGATGCACTGACCGAGAATATTTTCGAAAAGTTCAGCGAAGTAATTGCCTTGGCTGTGGACCAAGCTCCTGGAATTGTTACAAAATGGGGCTCCCCTGTTAACAAGATTGATCGTGCAGCCGGCGGTTTGCATTTCCAGACATACAAGGGTAAGCTCTCTTCAGACAAATCCTATTACTTTACTAACGATACTAGCTGTTACTCGTAGAAATGGTGTTTATGGAAACAAGAGTGGTAAGTCTCTATCTTATAGTTTCCAAAATAATGCAAAACTGACGGCCAAAGGTACATATGATTTTAATAGCGACTTGACGGAGCCAATCATGAAATACCTGGCAAGCCACTGGGAAAAGAACTTTTCCCGTAGACTTCCCTCTGTATTGCGTAGCTTTACTACAAACGCCAATCTAACCCTGAAGAAATTTCATCAGGCAGTTGAGAGTAGAAGCCGCAAAAATCGTTCTGGAATTGCTGGCTTGTCAATGCTGTCTCAACAACTTCGAACTTACGAAGCAACTTTCTCGATCTTAACCACGGAAATGGTCGAAGCTATTAACAATCTTCAACGTGATGCCAATCGAGAATTTGTGCCTGTAATTGCTAGGAACTTGGCACCTTCTTATCAATACTGTGCTAGTGAAAGAGGTACGTTGAAATCTTGCCTTCTCATTCATTTTGGCGTTAACATTATTTCAAGGAGCTGGCATGTATATGCGCATGAAATACCATATGCATGCTCAAATTGATCAGAAACGCAACTTTATGTTCAAAGAAAGTTGCGATGAAGTCAAAAGAAGTCTCGATAAGATGTGTAGACGAGTTGAGGAGAGTATGAACAACAAGACCGACGAAGTTTATTTGCTTATGCGCAGAGATTACTTGCAGGTCCTCAATGGTGCTCAAGTTGGTGATAAAATAATGCCGAAATGGGAACGTCATATGAGATTGCAAGTTGCTCGTGCACTGGAGACCTATGAAAAAGACGAAGCGGAGAAGGTTCTTAACAGCGTGAAGGAAGAAGAATCTGAAGAGACTGAATCTTTGAAAGAGGATGAGGCCATGAAGGATGTCAAAGCCGAAGAATTGAGTGGTGATAAGGGCGATGAACTTGTCGAAGGCAGTGCAGCTCGTGATGACGAACTCAATGTTGGTGCTGAAAGAGATGATGCGGCAGAGGCAATTGCTGTTCGAAATGAGCATCCCGCGGATGCAGAGACCAGCAATAACGAGGAATCCGAAACGTATCATGAAGTTCCTGAAATCGAATCTTCTAAATTGGATATCGATGCTCCAGCTGCTGAAGTTTCTTCTGCTACTCTTCCTCCTACCGAGGTTACCTCAACGGAAGCTGTCTCAACCGAAACTAATTTGACCGAAACTTCTGAGCTCCATTCCGCCTAGAAACCTCTCTGTTTTAGCCTTGCTGCTCATCAAACCATTATCTACATCATGTTTTTTGTAGGATATTTGCAAGATATACACATCATTCTCTTACTACTAAGGCGGCGTTTACGGATATGACAAAATTTCCAGAACAATGTTGTTTTAGGACGAGTCTTTGCTATTTGCTTCTGGCTGGCTATTGCTTTATTTAGGAGTATCTAGATAGGAAACTAGCTAATGATGGGATGCGATGACTGGGATTCAACTCAACTAACATGAGTTTAAACCCAAATGTTGGGGATTATTGTTTTGAAGAGCCATTATAATGGGTATTTGCCTAAAAGTATCTTGGTACAGTGATGTCGGCTGATTACGAGCCAGTGTACGAGGTACAAAATCAATATTTACAAGTCCCGATAGCTGTGATATGTTTCTGTGATCCATTGTGAACACCAAAAAGGAACAGTCCGCATTCATATAATTGGATTGATGACAGCCGTACAAGCAATGTGATTACATAGCAGATCTTTCAAGATGTTCTTCCTGATGACACATTCCAGGTAGCGATTGTTGAGAAGATCTCTGGATGAAGAAGGAGCGAAGGTATGATTTCTCCCTGATATTCATCATTATCTTGAGCGACAACTAGGGCAAGAGCCAACAGCCAAAAGAGGTAGATTTCTCACGTTAACATTGCAAAGCTCAAACCAATTCATTACCATCATTGTTCACATCATCATTACGCTCGTTCAATATTCATGAATATTTATTCACTTTGCGTAGATAGCCACTTTATTATCACTGTCGTTATTACAAGGAAATATTTTAGCAAAGATCAGAGTACTTAGTCAATATGGGTATTCGATCTAGCTTAGCTCTACCATCCGTTTGTGCTTTATTGACGGAACCCAAATTATCAGAGATCATTATTCATTTAACATTTACCCCTTCGTCATTTTCGAGAGCAGTTCATGCTTTAAGGAAGACATTAAGTCATGGAAAGCTCTCTAACACAATAACCAAGCAATCTATATCCAACACCTTCAAAATCGTGTCAAGAAAACACGAACTTCATCCTTGGAAATTCATCAACGTCGAGCTAAACTTTGAAGGGGCAGAATATATACCATTAATTGACGAAACGCTAAAGGAAATTTTTAGACAGTTTGCCTGTAATTTCGGGCTTTCCGAAGGTTGTCCTGTTTCCGTGGGTACTTCTCGGTTCATACCACATAGTGGCTCTTATGTTCATGGATTGGTGAATGTAAGTGTTTCTCCTGGTCCAGATTTTGTCTCGGCCGAAGTCGAATTTGATGGAATACCCCATCGCTTAGCTTAGAATACTCACTGATACCGTATTGATAGCACGATGAACTACTTCACTTCATTCCTCGCCCTCGCATATTCAATGGGTATTTAACTCGACAACTACAAACTACAGAAACTTCAAATACCATTCCTTGTAGCAAAGCTGATGAGCAAATTGCGCAATTTACTTCAATCGGTCTTCGGCTAAGTGGTATTAAACTACATGGTGATTGTCATCAACCCCCAACATCCACGCAAGAATCCAATTCGGACTCGGCGTCAGAGGATGGCTCTGGAGAAGAGCCTGACATACGATCAGCTTTCTCCGAGCTATCTGAAGAGCTCAACAAACAATCTCAACAACAAATTCAGCAACCACTAAAACCTCAAAGTATGGGCGCGATTTCTAATGGACAGCCGACAACTGATTATCGAACTATGCAGTATCAACAAATATGGAAAATGCAGATGCAGGCCAATGCTTAGCATTTCAACTATCAAATACCTATACACATGAGAGCCAGTGTGAAAGACGAGCATATAGAAACCACCAACTCTTCTGATGATTCAGATGAGGGTGGAGTCTCAATTTATCTAAAACCAACCCCGGATTGCTTTGAGACGGTCAAAGACTGGACAGAAAAGGTTGAAATGGAACGAGAAGATACTAAGGAAAAGTCTTGTTCATATCCTTTGCAAAATAACACTTCCGGTACAATTTTTGAATGGCCGTGGGTTCAAACCGAGCTATATAGTGTTTTTCAACGGCCTGCTGTGGCAAAAAGTCCTACCCTAGAAGTTGACTCTACGTCGGACAGTGAATAAGCAAATTCTTTCAATTCAGAAAGAATTCCATCCAAGGCATGCCCGGAGCAGTTAGCTTCAACTGGCCTCGGGAGTGCAACAAGTTTTGGGACTCCTTGCAATGCTCTATCGATAATAGATGTTAGAGACTCAATTTCACCTATTTCAGAATGTCGTCCTCATCTTCGCGGAGGAGATTTACCAAATAGAAACAACTTGAAACAATGTGTAAAGAGGATCACTGAGAGAATCTCTCGTCTTAATTTTCAGCATGTCATAGATCTTGGTTATGGTGGTTCTAGCTTTGCTGCGGAACCGTTTCCTGAGTATGATTCAACGGTGGACTTGGCGTACCCGAGTGATTTGAATGGTATCTATCGAATTGATACAAGACGGGACATTCGAGACAATGATTCTTATGCCGAATCTATCGCCAAGCTTCATCCTGGATATTTAACCCAAGGCAATCGGCTTGATACCTCGAGCGCTGAATCTACATCAAAATGTAATTACGACTCCGCGAAGAAGCTCAATAGCAACGATCATTTTACACGTTCGTACATTGGCCTTCAAATAGATGCTATGCAATCAAAGGGAGAGAGCAGAAATACGAATCAGAGTAGTTCGATTGATAGCCCATCGAAATTATCAATGGCTACCCTCAAACGCGATAGATTGCGAGCTATGGTTGAAAGTCCCCTAAAATCTATCAAAGGTAAATTTTCTAGCGACAAATTCAAGAAACAACCCCAGAACGGAGAAATTGAAAATAGTGATGGGTACGAAGACAGTGAAGGAATCTGTGATAAATTTAAGAGGCCATTGCAAACTATGGAAAAAGAGGAAAGCAAGAAAGAAAGGGAATCTTCGGAAGACAAATATGGAAAACATGAGCGGTACCCTTCACTTGTCGGAGCGGGCGAAGGTCTACACTTGAGGAATGCATGCCAGTATCCTCAGTCAGAGTTTGATACCCGCCTCGGACTTGCGGCAAAGAGAAGAGGGTTACAATCGGATTCACTCGTTATTGGAGAACTACTTTCTGAAGAATGCACCGAGGAGTATCACTCCCGCAGTTATGCCAAAGAGTCGGAACCGACAGATATCTATGATTTGGGATTTGAAGAGACAAGTCAAAAGAAAGAGAAGAGACTCAATGTAAAGAGAATCTACCGGCTGATAAATCAGTCCATTCTGGAAGCAAAGCTTGCCATGGGAACAATACAAAAAAAAAGTAATTTGGCAAGAATTGCTCAAAGTCAATTGTTTCATGGTCCATCATCTGATCCCAAACCCTACGGACCGACAATGATTTACTTGACAAACAAAACTCAGTTGCGAGGAGGAAGTGGGAATAAGAAAGAGGCTAGCTTTTTCACAAGGAACAGGCTAAGGCTTGGACGATTTTTAAGAAACCATTCAGAGAGTGAAGGACCAATAGCGAGAACTGCTCCGCCGGCGATAGAAAATGACACGTCTGGCCCAGAAAGCAGACTGCAAAGACATCATCGAGATGACAGTGGCGTTTCAGGAATGGGGGATGAGCAGAATCGAAATAAAGATGAATCTGTCGAAAATGAAACTCCTCGACAAGTCGTCAATCTTTCGGAACCTGGATCCCAAACCACGGAAACAGTTAGGGAGGTTGATTCGGATACCTCGGAGGAAACAGGAAATGCAGCACATTCTGAACATGTTGAGCACGTTGAGCACGTTGAAAATACTGAGAATGTTGAAGATACTGATTCCTCAAAGCCTTCAGAGCCTAGACGGGCTCCAAGAAAACGACCCGAAAGACAGTCGGAAGAAAGTGAGACACAGCGGCGTTTTAAAAGCGAGCTTCTAGATATATTATGGAAGTTTCTTGCTCTCAAGGAGGAAATCTGGTTCAAGCGTAATGCTATCATACATGGTGCCCCTGGTTCTAAGAACAACTTCGAAGCGCATCTTACCATCGATGAAGTGAACGATATGCGCCAATATGTACAGGACAGTACCGAAATGATAGAAGTGAGTAACAAACCGCGCGAAGCAGTTGCTGTTCCTGATCTGATTACACGCGCAAACAATCACTTATTAAGGGCACGCCGTGTGCGGCAAATATTTGACAATTGGTATACGAGAGAAGGCCAACAGCAGAGACAAAACGTTTCTCCCACTGACACACGTGAAAAAACTTCAAATATCGAGAAACCCAGGCGAGTTCCGGCAAGGGGTGCGGGAGTTTTGGATAATTGGCCTTTCGCAGCAGCTCCAAGTGAAAATTTTAGGCGTGGTAGAAATAATAGCGAGACTAGTACAGATATCCCAAGAACTTCTTCTGATACTCAGTTACTACGTAGAAGGTCTTCCTTAATCTTGGCTCCACTTCCGAATTTATTCGCAGCGCCTTATCCTGGTCAAGCATTTCGAGGTGAAACACGTGGGGAATCTTCACGAAGTGGCACCAGTGGTGGAAATGCGGACAGTATCGCTGAGAAGATAGATGTCTTGAGGGCTAAGAATAGTATCTCTTCAAGTACTTCTCGATATGAATCTAGTATAAGTAGTTGTGGAACTCAACAAGGCGGCATGCCTAACTGTCATGAGCAAAACGAGGACCACGTATATCAGGAACCAATTTCTGAAGCAATCATCCAGAGACTTCAAGACTTGGGAGCGACGCGTGTGGAAGCTGTTAATCTGCTCAATGCTACTGCTGGTAATGTTGAGCGTGCGGTTGAGGTTCTGCAAGATGAAAATCCTCTTGATCGGGAAGACATGAGGAGAATGCTGGTGGATCCGGAGAATGATCTGCATCAAGTTGTGATGGTGACGGGAGTTCCGCCCCGGAGAGCCTTTTTGGCATTGCTTGTTAGTGAGAGTGATGTTGGAGGGGCAATTGATCTTTTAACAGGTGAGGCGGTTGGTGCGACGATGAATGATGAGGTTATTAGCGAAGGGGATAGTGGAAATGGATCGAGTAGTAATTGGATGAAGAAAGACGAGGAAGGGGAGGAGTGTGAGAAGACTAGTAGTGAAGGGTCGGATGTGGAAGTTGCTGGAACGGACGAAGGACTTGAGCCTCTTGTTAGCGAGACAGAAGATAGTAAGGGAGGGGATGAGTGTGAGAAGGACGGTAGTGAAGGAATGAATGTAAACGCTGCTGAATCGGATGAGGAGTACCAACCCCTTATTGATAAGGCGGAGAATAATAACGAGGATGATGTACACGATGACAAGGGTGGCATAGATAATGATGGATATGAAAATTCAGATGACAGTGAACATAATCGGACAGGCGAGGCTCCCATTACTGAGGTGGAGATGGTGTTGTCTTCTCGAAAAGGAAAAGAAAGAGCAGAGGGTTACAATCTTTGATAATTGGGCAGATGTTTTTAAACGTGCTGGGTTTGGCGATTAGCTTTATGTTTTTTCTTCTTGGTTTCTTGTTTTTCTTATAGGAAAGATCAGCGGATTGTATATAAATAGCGAGTTATAGGAAGAGATAATTGGAATATTTTAAGCGTGTGATAGATGTTTTCTCCAACGCTTGATTGTGCGAATGAAAAATGGTGAGTTCTGTTTTGAATTTTATAATGGATGATATGATCGCCACGTTCGCACGCAGTTGGTCGTGTAGTATGAGGAGTTTATTGCACTCATCGCATTCATTGCATCTGCCTCTTATCTGCCTCTTATCTGCCTCTTATCTGCTTTGAAACTTGGTATACATCTGAGTGGATAGTGGAAAGACAGGGGTAGAGCGGTAAAGGCGGAAGAGCTAGCTTTTGATTCCTCCTTGATTCTTTCATCTAGAGTTTAGGATAGCGAGTTTCACTCTTGACAGAAGTAATACATCATAAATAACAGTGGCAAAGCAAGCAAAATGAATACGGAGTCAACCAATTATATGGCCAATAGCACTATATCACAAAACCTCTTCACTCCCCCTCCGTTCTTCTCCTCACTTTGGCAAAATCACTCAACACCTTATTCAATCCCTCTCTGCGCATACAATTCTCAAATTTCCAACTCCCCGCCAAGGCATCCAATTCATCTTCACTCAAGCCTCTAAAAAGCTCCGCAAACTCATCCGCAAAACTATTTACAACGTATGTTTGTATTACTCCTCTCAAAAGGTGTCTGTGAGTATTCCAAGGTGTCGGATATTGTTCTTTTACTTTTGGAGCATTTTCTTCGATCCAGTTTACGAGCGGATCTAATACTTTGTTTAGAGATTCAGAAGCAGGGGGTCCCCATAGATCGAGCTGGAGAGCGCGTTTCTTTTCAACAAAGGGGGATGTGAGGGAATTGTATGGGGAGGAGGAAGGTGCGGTTACCATGCCTTGAAGTCCGAGATCTTTGTAGAGCCAGATACACCAGGGGATTTGGTATTTATCGTAGATTTGTAGTTGGGCACCCAGGAGAGAGTAGCGCTGGGTGTTTATTTCCGAAGCGTTTGGTTCGACAGATGGATCGGCGTAGACGGGACCGAATTCGCCGTTCCAGCTGGGGACGGAGTGGGTATGCATGAATGTGCATTTGTGTAAGAAACTAGCTTCGAGTTGGGCAATTTGGCCAGGGGAGTTGATGAAGGGGGTGCCGGTCGGGAAACCCATGGATGAATAGTCGTGTAGTGAGTAGGCGCAGTTGGGAAGGATTTTGGTGAAGTGCTTCCATTCCATGGCGAAGGTATTTCCGTCTAACCAGAGAATGTGATTGGGGTCTATCTGACGGATTTCGGATTCGAAACGGGTGTAGAATTCTGGGAGACGGTGGTGTTGGGGATCGCAGGGCTCGTTGATGGGGTTATAGCCTGCTACCCACGGGTTGTCGCGGTAGCGGACGGCGATTTGCGACCATAGCCATATTGTACGATCTTGATGATCTTTGTGGTCCCAGAAAGAGGCATAGTTTGATGGATTATCGGAATGCCATTCTGGGTTTTGCGAACCGGGGACAGAGTGCATGTCGAGGATTGTGTAGATTTTGTGCTTGGCGCACTATTTCCGTTAATATATTTAGACATAGAGGTTTGAAATATACTCACAAGATCAACAACACGATCCAGATGTTTGAATCCACTTTCCTTCAAAACTCTAGGATTCATATCATCTTCAAAATGACGATAATTGAATGGCAAACGTAGACAATTTAAACCCAGGCTAGCAAAGAATTTGGCATCTTCTTCCATGAAAAAATACTCTAGGAACTTATCAAAGAAGAACTCATATTTCTCCTTGCCGAGGACTTTTAACATGGCAGCTCGATGTTGATGTTCTTGGCCAGGAAAGCCAGTGATGAAATTCTCCATATTCATCCATCCTCCCAAACCCGCTCCACGAAGAATGACTGATTTATCAGACTTGTCGACGATTTGGTCGCCTTTCACTCGAAGGATGCCGTTAGACATGTTGTAAATGGGAGAGAAGCGGTTTGATATTTTGTACGACTAAAATAAGAGTGCCAATAGATAGTTCTCTACTGCAAGAACTCTGAGAAGTGCGAACTTCCTCTTTATTCTTATGACTGAAAGTTCAAATGCATATAGTTATACATCTTATGTAAATGAAGTCATGGTCTTTGCATTTAGGCTGATATTCGAAGTTGTTAATATTACGATTCTTGTATAACCCCACTTGTGTCCCCCCACGCCCCCATTTTAGCCGAACCGAAAGTAGAATTAGATCAACGACAAGACTGTTCAAGCGTGCCAGTTAGACCACTGAGTCTTGACATTGAAGCACTTGCTTAAAGTAAACAATTGTTGCTGGGTCAAGTGGTGAGTACAATGTATATTTCGGGTGAGCGGTTAGAGGTTCGTGTATACATGGAATTCGGAAGGACTTCGGGCTCAATTGATCAAAATACCAAGCTTGCCGAGAGAATCTCAAGCCAATTCTCTGGTGTGTGTATGAATGAGTATGAAGAGTAATTTAAAAGAAACCAGAACTCAGGCATGGTACCATCTCATCCACCTTGGAGATTTGGCCAGATTATAGAGGACAGAGAAGGCAGAGTTGTTCCCAGCTATGGGAAGTATGTGACTATGTAGAAGACAGAAGATGTGATGAGTTTGTATTTTATATGGCCAAGCCTTTTGACCTGGCCACTCTCAATGGATGAATACTTTTCAAATAGGAAAACATCACAATCCTCACATAACGATCGAACTCCTGAATTCAGCGTAAACAATAAGAAGTACTGTATAATATCAGCATGCACATGTGCAGTCATTGTTGAGATAGTCTGCCTCCTCGGCAGTGGCTCCCAGAGGGCCAGCGGAGCGTCATCTCAATCGACTGAGGACGACGACAAGCTCTAAAGTCTCCTCTCACAGCTCGTTATGTTCGAAAAGACAGCTTGCTTGCACATACTATACAGACAGCGTACAGCATTGTATTCTCTTGTGATCCTCCGAAAACAAGCACCAGTGAGCCCAACATCTTTCAAATGCCGACCTCGGTCCACTTCCCACACGTGATCCCGCAAAAGCATGCAGCCTTTCCTATTCAGGTTTAGTTTCAACTATCGGGAAGCAGCCGGAAACCTTGGTCAACACAAACAACAGCTTTATATGAAGCAGCACACGAAAAGATTCCTCTCCACCGAAAGTCTCTTTTGTCCCTCATCGAATATTTAATCCACACCAACACTCTTTCTTCCTTTCTCCTTTCCCACCTCATCAAATAATAATATATTTCACATCATGTTCGCCGCAAGAAGAGCATTGACTGGAGCAGTCCAAACCAGAGCTTTCTCTGCTTCTGCTAGAGATGTAAGATAATGTTCTCCGTCTGATCTTTCTACTGAGCTTATTGGCTTGGCTCCGTCATGTTGCGAATCCCAACTAATTTTATATTCAATATAGCTCTCCAAGGTTACCGTCCTCGGTGCTGCTGGAGGAATTGGACAACCATTGTCCCTTCTCCTCAAGTTGAACCCCCGCGTTACCGATTTGGCTTTGTACGATATCCGTGGAGGTCCAGGTTCGTCGAAATTTCCTAAATATATATTGTTGAGGATTCAGTCAAGAAGAGGGGAACTGGATGTACAGCTATGCTAATAGGATATTCCATTGGGTAAATAGGTGTCGCAGCTGATATTTCCCACATCAACACCAAGTCCAAGGTTACCGGATATGAGCCAACCCCAACTGGTCTCGCCTCTGCTCTCAAAGATGCCGAAATCGTCTTGATTCCAGCTGGTGTTCCACGTAAACCTGGTATGACTCGTGATGATCTCTTCAACACCAACGCATCCATTGTTCGCGATCTCGCAAAGGCTGCTGCTGAGTCTGCACCAAACGCCAACATCCTCGTTATCTCCAACCCAGTTAACTCAACTGTTCCAATTGTTGCCGAGATCTTCAAGGCCAAGGGAGTTTACAACCCAAAGAGACTTTTCGGTGTTACCACTTTGGATGTTGTCAGAGCTAGCAGATTCGTTAGTGAGATCAAAAAGTCCGACCCAGCTGATGAGAACATTGTTGTTGTTGGTGGACACTCTGGTGTTACCATTGTTCCTCTTTTCTCTCAATCTTCCCACCCAGATCTCGTCGGTAACGAGAACCTTCTCAAGCGTGTTCAATTCGGTGGTGATGAAGTTGTTCAAGCCAAGGACGGTGCTGGATCCGCTACCCTCTCCATGGCTATGGCTGGTGCCCGTATGGCCGAATCTTTGTTGAAGGCTTCCCAAGGAGAGACTGGTGTTGTTGAGCCAACTTTCGTTGACAGCCCATTGTACAAGGACCAAGGTGTTGATTTCTTCGCTAGCAAGGTTGAGTTGGGACCAGATGGTGTTCAAAAGATTTTGGAAGTTGGAAAGGTTGATGCTGCTGAGGAGAAGTTGTTGGAGGCATGCTTGGCCGATTTGAAGAAGGTTTGTTCTCCCATGATACTGAGAAGGTTTTTTTCTATTTTATCTGGACTTAATACTAACATATCCTTCTTACAGAACATTGCAAAGGGTGTTGAATTCGTCGCCAAGAACCCAGGAAACTAAACTTAAAAATCACTCTCAAAATCTATTTGATCAATAGTCCGAAATACCCATCTTTCAACAAACCTCAAATCCTGAAATGAATTTTACAATGAACCTTTGAGTCCATCAATTCCAATGCGATAATAGCGCTTTCTTTTCGCATGTATGTACACGTATGACGAAATGAAGGAATATAGATAAGATTTTGATTTTTTAATGAATTCGATGGAGATATGTTTGGTCATGATTTTGGCTATTTGATTTAAGGCAATGTATTATGCAAGCGATGTAAAATTATAATGAAATGACTCCCCTATTATTGAAATGTTTTTGTTAGTTTTTTGTATTTAGATGTGAGTTTCTGATTTAAGGCAATGTATTTATGTTATCTGCCACTACCTTACATTCTACCATCTCGATCCATCCCATCCCATCTCATTTGTCTCCTCTTCCATTCCTTTCCTTCATTCCGAATCCCAAGGTCTGAATTCTAAATTCTAAACATCTTTTGTTCGTTCGTTCGTCACCGTGCTTCATTCATTCATTCGCTTGCTTGCTTGCTTGCTTCCCCCACCCTAAAAAAACACAAAAAAATATCCACAATGAATTTGATCGCTCCCTCATGATCTATTACTTTGTAAATCAACCCCCGTTTTCTCCCCTTTTCTCTCCACTATATTCCACTACGTATGTGATATATCCCACTATATACATCGCATCCATCCATCCACTGTGGTGCAAATAGGTAGATAGGTAGGTATAGAGGTTTGGACGAGGGGAGAGAGAGAAGAGAGAAGAGAGAGGATGAAAGGATGAAAGGATGCAAGGATGTGAAAAATCGGGCATTGGAATTGAATGAATGAATGATTGATTGATTGATTCATCAACTATCCACCCGTTCAAATCAAATTAATTCCACAACCCCTCTCTCTATAACCCCACCACTGACAAAAAAAACCACCACCCACAAAAAAAGAAGCAAAAGCCCCAACCGCCCAAAAATGGAGATGCCCGGGATCGAACCGGGGACCTTTCACAATCACACAATCGATATTAACTCATGAGATCTCTTAAACTGAGGGCTATTGAGGACGAGAGAGAGAATGCGAAGCGAACATAATACCACTATACTACATCCCCTGATATTGTTAGAGTAAATATAAAGGTTTGAAGGGATATATTTGATCAGATGGATGAGTGGATGGGGAGACGGTGAGATGGTGAGTGGGGTGGGTATGTAGGCATGGAATAGATTCTGGGTCTCTGTAGAAAAAAAGAGAGAAAATAAATATAAAAGTAAAATGCATCGCTGTTCATAAAATGGCTAAGCCTAGGGCTGCCTGCTATGCCATGCTATGTAAGTAAGTATGTGTGCAAAAAAGTCTCGCTCATAACACAACCCGTCCCATTCCATCCCTCCTAACCTATCCTATTTTATCCTATCCAAATCCTCACCCCATGCAATCATAAAATATGGAATGGTTGTTACTATGCTTGAGATTCCACATGTATCATTTCCCCATTCCCATCCCCATTGATTCTCCATTCGTACACCTCAATTATTGGTAACGGGAAACCCCCTCCAAAAGTTAAACGCAATCAATCCATAAAAAAACACACCAAAGGAATACTGCCAATACCCAAGATTCCTACCTCACTCCCTCCTGCCTTCAAAAGTCTTCGGCCAATCCCTCACCAAATAATTAGTAAAATGAATGAAAAAGACAGACCACTGAAATTTCCTTTTATTTATGCCCAAAGAAATCCCATTGCCATTGCCCAATTCCTTCCCCTTCGAACCGTTGCCAGAAATAGAGATGTAAAAGATTTAAAAGTATCCTCTCATAGCATCCTCAAATCCTGTTCCTCCCTTCAAGTCCCTATCAAAAGCATTCGAGACATCCAATACACGTTTGATATGTTCCATGGAAAGAGGTTCTTTATTATTGACAGCGAGAGCTTGAGCTGTACTGACTGTGTTTTTGATCTAGAATATTGTTAGTTGTGTTCTTACACTAAGTTGTAGAAGGGTGATGGAAAGAAATGTAATAAAAAAATAACAAAACAAAACATACCTGTCGTCCATTCAAATTATTTCTCGCCAACGCATTATAATCTTCCTCTGTAAAAGGCATTGTATCAATACCTTCCAAAACCCTAACTCTTTCAATAAACATCTTGAAAACACTCTTCTTTGCTTTTGGACTCAAATCGCCATATCTTAATGCGATATGGATTCTTGATTGAAACGCATCATCAAATGTTTCAACACGATTTGTAGTCAAGAAAAGAATGCCTTGGAAATATTCCAAAAGTCTTAAGAAGATAGAAACCAAAGCATTACGGTGAATATCTTGAATAGTTCTCTTTTCCAAGAAAACATCAGCTTCATCAAGAAGAAGAACGGCACCCCATGCATGAGCAATATCGAGAATTTTCTGAAGTTCTGCTTCTAGAGTACGTGGATCGGTACCGAGTTCTCCGGCTGAAACCATATAGAGAGGACATTTGAGGAGTTCCGAGATACCTTCTGCGGTAAGGGTTTTACCTGTACCAGGTGGACCATGAAGAACGGCAACGAGGCCTTTACCTTTACCTTGAATAACATCATCGATACTTTCGGCTGGGTGGTATTTGTGGGATTCGACCAAAGCTTTGACAATGGCTTTGGTGTTGTCTTCCAAGACAAGGGAATCATAAGCACCTTCGTTCCAAACGATATCTTTGATTCCTGAAACTGTGAATTCAAGCCAAAGCTTTTCAGCAAATGCAAATCCGAGAACGACAGGAGAAGCAATTAAGTATTCCTCTTCAGTAAAGACGGGAGGAGCTTTCTTGTCTTCTTCAACCTGTCCTTTTTCATCCTTGTTGTCTTTGTTGTCCTTGATGTCCTCATCGACAACTGTACTTGGAACTTCATCTAGCTTTTCAACAACGACTTCATTGCCGTCCTCATCGACAGGAACCTGAACTAGACGAGGTTTCTCCTTTTCATCAAGTACAACCTTGAACTTCGTTTTTTGTTCATCACCATCATCTCTCTTCTCTAGAGCATGATCTGCTTGACCATCATCAGAACCTTCATCACCACAACAGCCACAGTCGTCATCATCCTCACTATCTGAATCGCCGAGAAGATCCGGATCATTAGGCTTGACGGTACTGACGTTGTAATTTGGTAAAATCCGGCGATGAATAGCGGGATCGACCATAATTCTACCATCAATATTTACTTTGATAATAGCCTTACGCTTCTTGTAATAAGCCATTCCCTTGTGACTTTTATAATGAACACCTTGTAGAGCCACAAACTTCTTACCTCTCTCAATAAGTTCGGTACGAAGTTTGGCTTCATTCTTGTGATATTTCAAAGGATAACAATTAAGACTTGTGATCTTTCTTGCACCCTTGAAAGCCGGAACATCACAATCCATGGTACCTATGATGACGTTAGTAGATTGATTTGTGAAACATAAGATGTAACATACCCATTCCCCACGTCTTCCCATCATACTCCAAATATTTACCCTCAATATTATACCAAGTTCCCTTCATGAAACTGGCAATTTTCTCAGCCAACTCGATTTTGAAAGCTCTTGGCTCATCTGCTGTTCCATAAGTTGTGGTATAAGCCAAAGTATTGGGTTTGTACAAGGCCCAGAGTAAATCAAATGTAATAATTCCATTCTCCAACATAGGATAAAGAGTCTTTTTAGTAGAAGCATAGTCCTTGTCGAGATATTTCAAAAGAACCTTGAGATGTTTTCTCTTGGTCTCATTTCTCTTCTTAATCTTCTTTTTACCTTTCTTTTCCGTAACCTTATTTTTCAATTTTTTGCAAGATTGTCGAAGGTCCTCAATGTAGAGGAAGAGAAGATTAGGATCAACGCATGGAGTTTCTTCGACAAAACTGACACCTTTAACACCATCCATAGCTTCAGTCAGAGCTTCTTTCAGAAGTTTACTCTTGATATCAACGACAGTAGCCTTCAGAATATTAGCAGACAATCTAGCAATAGATCTCGAAGACATACCTTATACTTTCCCTCCCAATCAAATGTTCTGCGAACATTAAAAAGATATTGATCATATTCCGAACTCTCTTCATCCTCAGCCGTGTCGGTAAGCTTGTAATTATGGATTGTGCTATCCCATAATTGATCTACTCTCTTGAATTCCAACTGACTTCCCCTCTTTTTCTTGCCCTTATCCTTTTTGCCCTTTACCGGCTCCTTCCTCCCATCCAACAAAAGCTTTCTACGCAAAGCTTGGCGTCTTGCATCAGGATGAAGAGGATGTGTTGGTGGAGGTGGAGGTGGCAAGTTCCATATTGTGGCAGGTGGCAATTGTGTACCAGGGTGAGATATCTGGGTTCTTTGGGTTGCTTGAAGATGCATCGCTTGAAGCTGCATCACTTGCGCTAGAATTTGATCATTCGTGGCTTCGGTGACTTCATCGGCATCATCATCGGCATCGGCATCACCAGAATCATTTTCGGCTTCTTCATCTTCATCTTCAGAATCCGAATCGGAATCGGAAGTTGAATCGGAGTCAGAAGTATCCTAGAAGATTGTTAGTGTTTGGTGGATTTGAAAATAGAATGGGTTGATACCCACATCTTTCTTAGCTCTCTTCTTCGCTTTAGCCTTACGCTTCGCCTTTAACTTTTGTTTGGCCTTTGATTTTGCCTTTTTCTTCTTCTTTTCCTTTTCAGTCTCGGTTTCTGAATCAGAGTCACTGGAAGAAGAGGAAGAAGAATCTAAACCGGAAGATTCATCGTCTTCGCTCTCCGACTCCGTCTCCACTACTTCTTTCTTCTTCTTTCCCTTGGACTTGCAATTCTTATCTGCCTTATCTTTCTTAGATGTCTTGGCTTTACGGAGCTTATCCGTAGTTTGTCGCGGTTTAGCTTCAATTTGTGCAGTTGATGAACCTTCTCCAACAACCACTGTTGTAGGCTCTTCCCTCTCCGTTGCTTGATCACTACCTTTGCTTGAACTTGGAGTATCCATCTTGTTTGACCACCCCTTGTTCTTTCCTGCTTTCAATAATGGAGCCGTTGTGAAGGGAAGAATTGTGTAAGGTTTGACCTCTTGTGCAATTTGGAATAATGTGGTTGTGCGGCGGCTGGCTACCTAATATGAGATTGTGAGATGGCAGGCTGTATTTTTGCAGATGGGCTATCGAATGTTCGAACTGAATGGGGTTGGTGACCTGAGCTGATCCCTCTCGAATTAGCTTGAATTTTCAAATGGACTCAGAATGGGCGCATATTGCAAATTCACTAATTGCGGCAGAGGTTCTTGGGAGGTATATGATATGATGCCTACCAAAGTAGGTACTTGCAAACGGTGGTAGTAGCCGTATGTTGGAGAAATGAAGTGTAACTCTTGCACGGCCATCAATCACCAGATGGATTGTTTGCTGACGGGTAGATTGATCATCAGACACTTACCTCGTGAATTATTACTTTGTTTCAGCTGCTGCAGGTCGCCTCGATATCCGTGAATTGGTGATAGGAAGGTTGGATGTCAAGTCAAATGATGAATCCTCAATCCCGCGCAATAGCAAAATGGGGAAGGGGACGTGTGAAGGGAAGGTGCAAGTAAATAGAATATAGAATTGGTAGTGGAATGGATGGATGGATGGATGAGTGGATGGGTGTAGTGGGGGATGGATGGATTGATTGCAATGGATGCGAATCAGTCAATGTACAAGCAAGCCCTTTCTCCCGTCGGGGATTCCTTTGGTTCAAATAGAAAATGGGGCAAGCCGGGGAAGACAATCTGTCTGTCTGTCTGTCTGTCTGCAGTTAGGTCGCAGGTAGCTCATGGTTTCTCCGTCGGTGTGACCGCCATGCATGGAATACTTCTGGGCAATGAGTGTACGAAGTAGTAGATTGGGTGGTAAGGTGCAACGGGTGGTAGTTTGAGGGTTCAAAATGTGCATCCATCACACAGTTCGCTGAGAAGAGGAGAGAGAACGTTGGCTTATTTGCCTTTTGCAGCTTCTCGTCGTTGTGAGGGACGGGCAGCTAGTGCCATTAAGGTAATGTCGGGGTATTAGATGCTACCTATTGCATGATCCGACGAAGCAGAATAAAAATAATCAGGATGAACGGATAGATTGATGGCTGTTGAATTGATGTGTATCTGGAAATGTGATATCATTCGTGCATTGTCATTGGGTGATGGTGGACTCCTTGCATCTGAAGCTAATCGATCGTGACAGTGAGAGTGAGCAGTGAGGGGTGAGGGGTGAGGGGTGAAATGGTAAAAGAAACAACCTCCAAAACGAGGCAGCGCGTCGGCATTGCGATATCACATGTGCGAGAATGACAATGGCATTAATTAAATGAAAAAGAAAGAATTAGTTATAATAAGAAAGAATCAAACTTCCTCTACTTTGACTTTTATTGGTTCTCTTCGTGTTCCGACTCTTATCGCTACATGTAAATCATACCACCTCGTCGCTCGTCCCTCTTCTGTTGCAACTAACTTGTAATACCTTGCAGCATATCATATCGTGAAAACCATTCTCTCTTTCTGGTGCTACTACCGACGGCTCTTGTGAATGGAGTCATTGTGTGTTAGGGATCATTGCCAAGAATTGCAACGATCGGTGTTGGTATGGGACTGGTGTTGGTGTTGGTGTTGGTGTTGGTGTTGGTATGAGCACTGGTATTGGCACTGCTGCTACTACTACTACTACCGGATCTGATTGACTGAAACTTACGACGAGAGAGAATGATACTACGTAAATTCCATGCCAATAGACCATTCAAAAGACAGAACTCCATCCATCCATCCATCATACATACATACATTCATGCTAGCCTCGGTCAGCACCAAGAGGCACACCTAGTGCACTCAGCTCAACATGGGCATTTAAGAGTCAACAGTCTACCTTCGCCTCAAACAGACCCATTGTTTCCTTCATTGACTCATTCGACGGCGAAAGGCAAACAAAGACAAGGCCGTCCGCAAGGCAATGGCTACCTCGTAGGCAGAAGAGGATTCGAACCATTCTTGAGGCTGGCGGCAGCAACCCGGATTTTGGCTCCACCGAATATATTGGCTGACTGGATTCTTCAACGGCAATGGCAACTCGGTGTGTTGTCAGAAGATTATACGACATTGTCATCAAATTACATGTATATTATATACATAATATAGTCAATATTCGACACTTGATATTGGATATACAGTATATAACAGACAATATACCATGCACCATGTATAATCCACACATTTATACCTAGGTAGCTGGTAGCGGGTAGGCACATTGAACCTCGCATTATCTTCTTGATTTATATGTTATACTTCCCAGCCAATTACAATAATACATGCATTCGATCATATCATTCATATCATTCATATCATTCATATCATTCACATCATTCATATCATTCATATCATTCATATCATTCATATCATTCATATCATTCACATCATTCGCATCGTCCATGCCTCCCTACCTCACCTACATATACGCAGACAGCTAGCTACATAGACAGCTAGCCAACTACAACGTACGTTATACTCACCTGCACTTGCATATCAAATTCCTACCTTTTGGTACTTGGTAACGAGCGATCACCAAGTACTCAAAAGCAACTCCACTCTCAATGCTCAATGCACTCTGCACTCTAAATGTAAGAGAAGTGGGTATCTGTCTAGTACCTGGTATTTCCATCCTTCAAACTTCACTCGCTCACTCGCTCACTACTGCTGCTTTCACTCCCCATCATAACACAACATCCAATTATTGGTTCAAACAGTATCGTGAAAATTCACATACGTCCTTCTCTTCATCAATCTTTTCTTGTCTAGAACTTCCTTCATCTATTCATCCATCCTACCATCCATCCAATCATCACTCAAACACCCTTGGTGTGCTGAGTACAGCATTGTCGACGTCGGAAGAAAGGAAAGAAATAATACACATACACAGCACGCAGTAGTTTTGCACTTCTGCAGTCCGACATCCACTACATTTCACACATTCCCTACATTCCCTACATTCCCTACATTCCCTAAATTTCCTACCATACGTATATCTTCACATGCAGAAGGAATGAATGAATGGTTACCAGCCTTCGTGCCAGTGCAGCACCGCGTAATATACTTCCCACCATGTCTCTTCTATCACCACCATCCATCAATATTCGTCAATTCATTCCAGACTTTCTTTCTTTTTACCCAAACCATACAACACAACATCCCATATGCTTCATCTATCTCCTTTGGGTCATGATAGTTCATTTTCCCCACCACTACCAGCAGAAATTGGAATCTCCATCAACCCGGATTTGAAAAATTCCAAGAGCTGCAAGACATCATTGATGCATTCCGTAGATTAACGGGATCGACTACTGTATGGCCTTTGAAACTTTCCCCTCGCCTAACACAATTGCATAATCTATCACTTTTTCAACTTGTCCGAAAATGATGTTTACATTACATCTCGTATGATTTTATTTGCATCGAGAACCATTGATTGAATGTTTCTCAACATGTCGGACATTCACGATTTTTCTCAAGGGATTCTATCTCCGAAAATTACCCCGCCAAGCCATCTCTTTTCCCCTATCATATGACACTTTGCACTTTTGTATGGTGTATGAGAAATTACCGAGTTCCACTACATGATGCCCCAGCTGTACTAGGATTGAGTTGTGTTTTGTTTGCGCAGTACAATACCTTTATTTGCCTCTCGTTTATCCTGATTCCTAATCATGGCACATAATCATTATCATTCCGCATTCTTCCATGTATCTTCCTGCATATAATGATGTTCTGTTGTATAATGGTGTTCTGTTGAGTAATAGAATGTTGTACATTATAGCTTGTGCAGGTATCTTCAAGATCATCACAAGTTAATTATATTGACAATTCTCGATATCACAACATCAGAATAAAGATTTGGACCTTTTTACAATATCACAACATCCGAGCAGATCATCAATCTCTTTGATCTGGTATTGTTAGATCAAATATTTATGATGCATGATCTAACTCTTTCCTCTATCTGATCACGTCCCGATGGTTTGTTTTGTACTTCTCCTATGACATCTCAAGAAATCTTGACAATATCGTCTCAATTCAACACAGCATTTCATCTCTCATCAATTCTTCATACACATCATATTCCAGTACAACTTATGGAATCACGACTGCAGTCAAGATCTCATCACAGTTACTATTGTATCATTCTGACCTGCATTATCTCATCTCAATCATCAATCTTGATATCGTAGCAAGTCCGTTCCCACATCAATTCCGATCATTTTCTTGAATTGGATGAAAGGAAATCTTTACTGCGGTTTTACAACTTCACTATTGTCAACCCGTGTAGTCTCAATACACAGTCATTGGTCTATAGCTATAATATTGAAATCTGGGAGTTACGTTTCTCTCTGTATATTTCACAAAGATCTTCCGTCTGCACATCCATCTATCTATTTCTTGAATACTCAACATTCTTCACACTGCATCGCCCCATGACTTCATCTCCGTTATCTCAATACCACAAGATCTCATTCATTAATGAGCACTCTATCTTATATCTCATCTCAACGATAAACCATGTTATCGTCGATATTGACCAGTATACTTACTGCATCATCTATCTTTCCTGCGTCATCTTTTGTAACCACGCTTGAATTTAATGTCTTTGTGAGACTGAGATGGTGTCGAAGCTCGTGGTTCCAGATTTCTAATTTCATTCACATTGTCGAATCGGAATATAATGTCAAAATCTATTCAGTTGGTCGTTTAAGTATCGTCTCAAATTATTATGGCTATTTGTATCTTGCTGAAGATGTCAAATAGATCTCTAGGATTTGCTATGATGATATCTTCAATATATTCGAGAACCACCAAGCAAGGTCTCGTTTTGCTTTATTAGGAGAACTTCTAAGGATACTTTTATTTGGATTGCAGACTTCCTGTTTCGAGGCTTGGAATTTACAATATTCAACATCCCTTTCCTCTACACTTGACGTTCTCATTCTCGGTATTATTATTAGATTTCTCAGAGTGTGATTATAGCAATTGTTCATTTCTCCTAACCCAACCCAACTCAATTCTCATGTATTCTGTTCCTCTAAAATTCAATAGACGTGATTAACGTAATAGTTTTCGAGTCCGTTGTACACTAGCTACCATCTACCAGCTACTTACCACATCTAAATGACCTACATACATTCATTGAAATTTCATGAGATGGTGAGAATATCATTGAATACTCCCTAAAACACAGTATACACCGCTTCATTTAGTATCTAGCCAAAAATGTATCCTTATCTTCTCTTCAATCTTTTTCTCTACTTCTCTTCTTCTTCTTCTTCTTCTTCTTCTTCTTCTTCGTCAACAAATCGATTTCTCATGGAAACTTCTCTTCTCTTTCATAGATTCATAGATTCATAGATTAAATTACCTCCCCTTAATCATCCATCCTACCTCTTAATCATCTCCCTCTTAATCTCCTCCCCCTTATTATCTCCTCCTTCATCATCTCTCACTATCCACTTCTCAAATCCTCCACTTCCACCTCCCCTTCCCATATTCCCATCCCTCTAAATAGAGAACTCCATCCCATTCTCTCCAACTTCTCAATACTCTTCTCCTTTTCTCAATACTCTCCACCTTCTCTCAATTCTCTCCTCCTCCTATCATCCATCCATCCATCCATTCATTCATCCATCTACCCACAACTGATTCAATCTCTAGAACTACATAAATTATCGCATTCCGCATCCCACCCACCTCTTGAACATCCACTTTGGATTTGAATCTGAGTGGAGACTCAGGAGTAGTGGGAATTTATGCGGATGAAAGTATATGTTGGCAATGTTAGCGATGTGATATGATATGATGGGATATATTGATTTCGGATTATAAATACTATGTGAATGGATATTATATTTTATATCCTGATTTTGTTTATTCATTTATCCATTTATTCATCCACCGAAAAATCAATTTCATCCCTCAACTCCCCAACTCCCCAACTCCCCAACAAACCCATAAATCACTCGCACAATTCGATTCATGAAAACAACAAAGTCCGTCGTAAACATCTTCTTCTCCAACAAAGACGACTAACAATAAGAAGGTTACAACAAGGATCTCGAGAGTTAGATATTATATATATAATATAGTATGTCTTGTTTTGTCTCGAGAATCATTATGGGTTTCGTAGATTAGTTGATTAATTGACGTCTTGATTTGAGTTTGAGTTGAGTATTATTTCAAACTTTTATAGCTTATGAAACCTTTAGTGTTCTTTCTGATTTGGGAATTACTACTTGAATGACTGTCGAGATTTGGGGATTCGTGATTTTGTTGTATGGTGATGTAGATGTAGATGTAGATACAGATGTAGATGGAAAGATATATAGGTATGTATGTATGTATGTATGTATGTATGTATGTATGTATGGTAATTATCAACTCTTAAATCTTAAACCTATTATGACTTTGCTTTATTACGAACTAGGAATTAGGAATTAATAACGAGTTATAAAAAAACCCTTAAATTATCTCTCCGAGTAAGAGTAAGAATAAGAATATAAGTTAAATTCATCCTCGAAGGAATCTTTAGTTTATATTTAGTATCTAACTTGACTACAAAGGTAAAGTAAAGTATTGAAATATCTGGATCGGATTGGATTATCTGACAAGCTGGATTTCCGCTGAAGAACCTACTTTCCTACGATCCCCCGCTTCATTGTGGATGGAATTGAAGATGGAGGGGGAGACATTTACTACTACTTGGTTTCAATAAAGAATAGATAGATAGATATCTTCAGACCCCCCAAAAAAGACGGATAGATTTGAAATTATCTACATACAATATGGTACATACATACACCAACCCCTCCCCTCAAAACTGCAAAAAAAACTGCAAAAAAATCGCAATCCTCTGATCCCAGCTTCAAACCAGGTATGGAAGGAAAGAATGTTCTTTATGAATGGGAACCTTCTAATAGGAATCGAACCAATATCTCCAGAATCAAAATCTAGTGTGCTAACCATTACACCATAGAAGGATTACTTGTTTGATGCAAGTAATGACGTTGTGTACATATATATTGTTGTGGTGGGCGACGCATTGAAGAGATTTTTCGCGGAGTGGGGCGGGGGGGAGGGCGAAAAGACCTTCTTTGAGGGGCGCAAATAAATGGTTTGTATCCGCGTCTA
>PHWZ01000258.1:0-53700 GCA_004379285.1 Botryotinia calthae | reverse complement strand
GAGAGGGGTGGTGAGAGGCAGCTGTGGCGAAGAGTTGTTTTTGTAGGGTGTTTAGAAGGGGGATGGGGCTACGATGGGGGAATATATGGAGGGGTTTGAGAGGGTAGGAACGGTGAGAGGAGGAGCTCGGGTTGTCTTCTGGGAAAATTGATATGGGTATGATGAATATGGAGACTGATGTGGTGATGCCGATACAGACAGTAAGGTTTACCGAAGAAGCGTCTGTGAAGCATATTACTAATGAAGATAAGCTAGCGGAAGAAGAAGAGAGAAATATTGAGGATATTCTAAACCTAGATTTCGAGTTCGAGAAATAGTTCGAGAAAAAATACTCCGTGATTAAGAGCGTCGACGGACGAGGTGGCCAGGAGTATTCTATGTTACCAATGAGAGCCTGAATCAGACGAGCAGAATCGTTACCTCTACGTACCATTTCTACATGTCGCATTCTTTTGGTTCCTTTCCCATGGGTACACTTATTCACTGCGCATCTACACAGCTAGCTACTAATGCATGACTGAAATGATACCGCATTCTTCTACACCAATCCACCCTTCGCCAAGCTAAGAATCATCAAGGTCGAAACCTCGCATCCAATCCAACTCACACCGTCTGAGTCAAGTCCCAACCACAACGATTCCCACATAAAGCCTCAAAAACCAATCAAAACAATAAACACAGCTATTTCCAGAACTTCCACCCCCATAACATACCTATTTCGAACCCTACATATCATACACACACACCTCCTGCCCTTCTGAGCCGAATTAAAATTGAAACTAGCTATGAGTATATACTATTCCACCTCGCTTCTTCTCTGCACAAGCAGATGAAGTATCAAGAATACCCCTCTATCTCAAGCTTTTTTTGTATTATTTCCTAGTTCCAAAAGCATGCAGAGCGAATGCGTAATAGGATGCTATTAGCACAGGATGGTAATTACGTCCAACGAGTCTAATCCAATCTAATCCAATATCCACACTTACACAGAGTCGAGACCATACCACACCATACCACACCTCACCAAACTCCATTACATCCCACCTCTCGCTATTCCTACAACTGCCCTAGCAATCCCCAGCTTCCGCTATAAGATTCCATTTTCCATTGCTAACATATCCAAACACACATATAAACAAACCAGCTCAATATTCAGAACTCCAAATCTCATACCCAATCCAACCCAACTCCATTATTCTACATTCTACTTTTGATCTAGATATCAAACATCAGACATCAGAAATCAAATGTCAAATATCAAATATCAAATATTTTCATCCATCTTCCCTACCTATCTAAGGCACTATCCTCACTTCAAGTTTTAGATCCGTCGCATAATCCATCACATAATCTAGCTAATGATAATAAATTTACTGGTAGATAATATTATGATATTATAGTTAATATTAATCTATATTAACATTCCCCCCTCTCCCCCCCTCCATTTCAAGAACCGATATTGATCAACCGATGAATCGGGCTCATCAATTTTCGCAAATAGACAAGATCGATTCAACCATGGCAAAATCCCAAATCCCAAATACCTATATACATAAAAATTCACTTCCAAGTTCCCTCATATAGTATATACAAAACTTAACATTCTACCCTGCTCTACCCTACCCTCCTCTACCAAACACCTAAATATCAAAAAACACCCAAAGATCCCAGATTGATTCGTGAACTCCTTACATTCTAATTCCAAACCACTCAATATCTACCAAGTACACTTATGCTAAACAAAGGCTCTAAATATCACATTATATACATTGCTATTATAATCATAACCATAATCATAATCATAATCACAATAACAATCATCATCCAATGCCCACCCAAAACCAAATCTCCAAGCGATAAATGGTATCAAAGAAGCGAGAGAAACACTAACCATCAACCCATACCCCTAATGCCAAATCCCCATAATCTACAAAGACCCAAGCATCAAATCATCTAAATAACCAAATAAAGACTACACAAAAGACTCGGTCCGGTAAAAATGCCTATCCAAAAAAGTACATTTCCCAACGTCTTTTTCCCCTTCATCCACTTCGTCTGACTCATAATTGTCAACGGAATCTGACACATCTGCAATACCAGTAAATATCCCCTCAATTTCTTAAAAATACACCACATGACCAGCTCATGTACACACGCGCTCAGGAAGAAAGTAATAAGCGTCGCCGTCTTTTTATCGACTCTCAGACTCGAAATCGATGAATGGTAAACATGACGCAGGAGGAAATTGTGAACCGGTCGATTCCAATCGCGTGCGAATTGATCCCAAGATACTGAATTCCACCAAGCTTCATAAAAGCCTCGATCGGCGTAACAGGTTAATTCGGCAAGGAGATTGAGAATACATTCCCAAATCACATACCATGTCAAGATGTATTCAGCTAGAAATGGGAAGGCTAAATCGCTGACTATACCCGGGAAATAACGGAGGCGCTCGATAGATGTTAGACTTGATTCTTTCATCTCGATCGTTTTAACTACGATAGGATAGATATAAGTTTGTGAGATAAGGTTCATAACGATCAAGAGACCAGCCGTCGCAATGCTTTTCTCGGCTACATTATACCAATCGATATCATCGGATCGCGGGTATTCTAGTTCATAAACCAAAGTTGGAAGAACGATGTATTCGTAATGATTGACCAAACTGAGATTGTTCGGGTACTGATTCTTGGTTGTCGTACATTTTCCTTCGAGTTCTTTACCCAAGAAATCGATTTCCCATTTAAGAATTCGCGCAAATGTCTGGACTTGATCAACATCAAGAGGCTCACCAGAATCAATTGCAGCAGCTACTTGGTCAGTAGCCGATTCGACAATAGAACGTCTTCGATCGGAAACCCTCTGATAGATGTCATTGGACGTAGGTCTAGCATCTAGATACGAAGTAGACAACGAAGAAGCGGCTGGCGTTGTAGCGGAAGGTGTCTGTATTGGCGAAATATCATCAAGATGTTTCAACTTACGCTGAAGTTTAGAACGAGTCTTAAATTGTTCTGATAGATGGCCATTGTAAAAAGCGTAAGAGTGTTGTTTCATCAACATGACAATTCCATGAAGGACAAAAAAGACCTATCCGAAGGGATGTTGTAAGCGAATGGGTCAGGGGAAAGAATAAAGAACATCATTTTTCCGAAGTAGTACTCGGATCAATTCGAGGAAAGAATGGGATTTGATTAGAAATCAGCCACTTACTGTGTGTGTCCATGGCCACTCGCGAAATAGTGTCCAACTTATTACTGCTGAAAGATATAATAGTTCCCAAGCCTGTACAAAATTACATTTAGTAAGTTATTCCTACCTCCTCTATTAATCGAACGACAAACTCACACTCTGAATTATCCAGCCTTCTCTATTCCAGTCAATGTATCCTCGGTGTATTAATTTCTGTAAAACAAGCCCAAACCCTGTAGAGAAACACATTACACCGTCAGACAGACCAAGAACTATAACATCTCGGTGGAACATCATTTCCATAATTTCATTGGTACCAAGTATATTCCCATACACTCGCCAATTCGCAAAGGCAAGTTGGAGTACGAAAACGACGAACGCCAGCCAGCCCAACGTAAAGAAACCATGGAAAGGTGAATCGGCAACTATATTGTTGTGTCGGTCGAAGGCAGTAAACTTCTTAGTAAAAACCACTGTTTGAGTCAATTAGCAACGAATCGTTCCGTGAGTTTTCTATTTATGACATCCATTCAACTTCATTCGACAACTCCTTGTTCTTTCAATATATCCAAGGTTTGGAAGGACTCACAGTCACTGAATTTTGTTCGTTTCTTTGGTTCTCCTGACGCAATATCTTGTGCATAATGCGCAACAGTGCCTTTTAGAAGATCCCGTAGCTCGTCGTCATCTGCTTCAAAAGTATAGATTCCTTGTCCATTTTTCTGAAGCTTGTTGAGAGTCACCGGAATACTTTTGCGCCTTCTCGTGCCTTGCCGTGATTGCCGGGACTGAACTTTTAGCTCTGCATATACCGTCTGTGGTATTTGAGACGACTCCATATCGGTATCGAGGCTTCCACCCTTCCCCCTTGTAATTATGGACATTGGATCTGGTTTTAAAGTATCATAATCTTCCAAACTATCGCTTTCTGATACCTCCGAAGACTCTCGCTGATTTCTAGCAACTGTTTCCAACGCCTTTTTCAGAGATTGTGAATATTTAGGGCGATTGGGAGATATGGGGGTTTGTTTTGATGTGGAGTTATCGAAGCCATTTTCCCTTGATTGTTCATCTAATGAATCCTGAGTTGGATGTGTTGGATCTGAGGGAAAGGACATCGTCATGGAAGGGGAGGTAGTCGTGGATGCTATTCTCACCATCTCGACAAGCTATGATGAGAGAGAAGGCGTGTTCCAGGACGAGAGAAGGCTATTGGAATTTGGACTCGAAGATCTAGTTTGTGTTAAACAGCGCAAGAGACAAGATTCACTGGTAGATTGTTAGCCTGAACTTCCTGCGAACTTGCTGCAAACTTTCTTCGGTGTGTAATCAAACTCACCCGGTGTCCCAGAATAAGAGAAACAATGACAGCGAATCTGCGACAAGACTGTTTCCAAATGGCTCAAACTGCTATGCTGCCCGAAGAAGGAAATAGATTGAGGCTGAACAGGTAAATGCCAATGCTATGCAGGATGCAGGTACAAGATTAGAAGATTGATAGAACGTCAAGGGAAGGAGATAATATGATTGTCAAACGAAAATCGAATGAAAAAAAAGCTTTATAATATCTATATCTTTGAAACAATAGCTTGGTAATAATTAGATGCCGACTAGATAAACAATCCAAGAAAAAACCCTGATAGAGATGGAAACCCCGGAGAGGCAAAAGAATAACGAAAGTAGTGTGTATCTCGCGCGCACACTACCATTTCCTTAAGTCTCCGAATCGTATGACAGATGATTAAGTGCTCGCTCTTCTTACCTGAGACTTCTTTACTGTGAGTCTGCGATGGATGTACTTACTGGAGAGAATAGAGGGGCACGATGAAGCTTGGCATATGGCATATCGCATATGGCACATCGCATCGCAAGAAGAGAGGCCAATGAACTTTGCGAGAATTATGAGTATGGTAATTGTCATGATCCCCGATTCTCCTTTCATTGTGAATTTGAGTCATATCATAGGAAAGTCACTGTGGTCCGTACATAGAAAGGGATCAGATCGGCCACTTGTCAAGTGATGTGGTGTTCAATTAGGGATTAGAATGATAGGAAAGAAGAAAGCTTTGAATGATTTAGGAATCTTCGGAACTGTATTTAAGGCCTAGCTGCATCATGTGGAGGACAATCGAGGCATCTGATAGTCGCTACCCGCCACACCTACCCACCACGCCCACCTACCTGGTATCTCCCTAGTACCGACGGAGCACCTAGATGTTATTATTAATGGAACCCCCGGGCCCTTAATGCTGCATTTATGCTGCATTTACGCTGAAATGGATAAAAATGACGTAAATCCACGGAGTTTTTTTGGTGCCGCCGTCCGAGCCATGTTCCGTTTGTTCCCAGCGTGCCATTACCCCTTCAGCCCTGTCTAGATCCCCTGGAGTCCAAGAGCCATCTACCCAGGTATGTACGCATCATTCCATATGCATATCACAGCTACTGGTAGCAATGGGAAACAATTTCTAATCATTGTATGCATACTTAGAATGTCTATGGCAGTCCCAATCTACTATTGTGCAGAATTCAAATTCATCGCCTTTTTAACCTTCTATATGCCCATCAAACAAACCATCAGATCAAGGCAAGTTTGCCGATAATAAATCGGTGAGAAGAACATTGCCAGTATTTCTTGCCAAATCGCTTGCCAATTGCCCCTGAGCATCCCGAAGATTCCGGATATCTTCTCCATCAGCAGTATCACGTCCTACACCCATTGTCTCTGCCATTCGAGTGATTTGTTCCGGGAAGATCTCTGTCGGAAGAGTTGAAGCGAGCCACAACAACAGCCAGATGATTTCTTCCTGTCCCTTTTCGACAGCCACATGCAAACCACTTTTCATTTCATCCAAAGGATCTTGATAACGCAGAATTGGCTTTGCCGATAGCCCTTCTCCATCCTCGTCGTCATCTACAGCACTGAGTAGATCATTGATTCCAAAAACATCTCCCTCGGCACACATCGTCATGAATGCTCGAGCGGGACGTGCTTCTGGGTGTTCATCGAGATAGGCTTCTTCGGTGATAAGAGGTAAGATGTCAAGGTCATCTTGAACTCCTCCCTCGTTGTGATATCTCGTGGGAACTCGGGTTCCAGACACCGATCTTGAAGATGAAGCCACTGAAGTTGCAATTGAATTATCACACGATGGACAATGGAGCTTATTCAAGATTTGAGGAGATTCATCCAAAAGACATTGCCTACATTAGAGTTAGTGAGTCAACTGATGAAGTCTGTAGATCAATAGCGAGTTTCATATGCTCGAATGATGAAGCATAGAACGACACGTGAAAATCAAGATTTATCTTTGTGAAGTCAAAGGCGAATCCGTTGGCCAAATACCGTCACGGCCAAGGCTAGAGAGCGGTATCCCTTGAGAAATACTTTTTGGTGCGTGTTTTTGGACGATTATGGTATAACTGCATCTGATGAGAGATGTACAATTGCCCCTCGAAGAACTATCTTCAAGCTAGCTTCCACGCAAAAAATATATTCCACGTGTATACCCGGCTCAAATGCTTCAAGTCCCAAGTATCACAGAAGGAAATAGAAATATGCTTAGACATTCAGACCGAGAAATAACCAAAATATATTCTTACCAATGCATGTGACAGCCGCAAATCAACTGAAGGTCATCTGGAACGCTTCCCATAGAAGAGCTTCCACCCTCAAACTGCTCCAACTCATCTGGGTCGAGTTGGACGGTCAAGCTTTCCGAGCAGAGTTTACAAGTATCCATGTTTGTGTAAAATAAAGAAAAGCAAATAATTCAGGATTGATTTGGTAAAAGTTGTTATGTGGTTGTGTTTGGAAATAGAAATTCTTTTAATATAAAAAGTCTTATATAGAATTGTCGAAGGTCACTACTTTAATAGCGGGGAGCAAAAAAAAAGTCATAATCTGAAATTTCTTATCGTCTGAACGCTGCTATTCAAATTTGTAGTTTGTAGTCTTCTTCTCAATTACCCGGAGCACCACGCAAAGTCATGTAATGAGCGGGCATTCAAATCTGGACAATAAGAAGACCAGTTTTATTTTCGCCATTCGAATGAGACCGAACATGCATACAGTGTGTATCTCATGCCAGCCTCCAACAAGATGGCGGGATTGTTGACTTCTACCACCGGTGTACCCATCTATCTATCTCTATCTATGCTCTGCCATTCGCCTTCCCTACCACTTCCATTGGCCACCCACCTAGCTACCCCCTTTACTTGATTTGTATATATTTTGTGTGTGATGCCGTCGCTACCATAGGTCCTGGCTGGCCATCGACTAGCTTACTGATCCTAATCGTGGTAAAAGCAAGGGATCGTCCAACTTTCGACGCCGTGGCCTCAATATTCAAGACATCCCCCAACTGAGCAGTCCCAATATAAGTGACGTGAATATCAATGCTTGCCCCAGACTTCTCCAATCCATGCGAAGCAATCGCAAGACCTCCAGACCAGTCGACCAAGCTTGCGCTTACTGCGCCGTGGATAGTGCCTCGAGTATTGAGATGATTGTTTTCAACCGTCAAGCGTGAGACAACCAGACCTTTTGTAGCCGATACGATTTCAACATTTGCGAGAAGGAAGTTGTAGATGGGACTTTTGCCTTTCATAACATCCCACACTTTCTTGACGTGGATCAATTCTTCCGTCGAGCCATCCATTGCGACGGAACTCATTGTCTATATCTAAATTCAGTTGCCTGGAATGCGGCAAAGGGACAGTCGTCAGCAATGGCGAAAATGTACGTATACGCGTATACCAAAGTCTTGGGGTTTCGCATGCGGTGAATAAAGACTCTCATTAGGAGATAGGAGATAGCAGATCTATAATTACCTGTTTAAGAAGCTCGAGGCTGTGAAAATGGAAACGTGCGGCAATTGCTTAAGAATATCAAGGAAAGCAAAAGAATCTTGAGAGAGAGGCAGAACGGACCAAACGTGCGGTGATCAATTGCTAGATTATACGAAGTTACGAGTGCGAGACGAGTGCGAGACAACCGCTGCCCAGAAACGTCAGCGGGGTTTGGGCTGTGCATCGCATCACCTCAATTTCACATATTGATATGCGTTGAGCCATAATTTGAACTCAAAATTCCCCCATAAACCCTTGAAAGAATCCGCCATTTGACTTCTTCTTCCTCTTCCTCTTCCTCCCCTTCTCCCACGGCCCAATCTCGACAAAGAAACAATTGTTGTCTTGATACTATTCACATTTGTTACGTGTTTTGCACCGTCTTGCGCCGGCATCAATATTCATAGTGACATAAACTGGGAGGGGTATCCACAGCTACCTAATACCGATAGGTACCTCAACCTGCCTCCTGAATTACGGAACCAACAAGTCAAGTCTTTTCGACTGCGAAAGTCAAGACCAGAGTAACAATCCGCAAAGATGAATATCATTAAGTTGCAGAGGTATGTGATCAATTCATTGGAGCTATTAATTCGTTCGGGGCTGCGTTTGTCTAATCTGCTTTGATTTACAGGAAGTATCCTCAATTCCAACAAGATGAGATCTTCGGTCTCCAAGATGCTTTCCGCAAACTCGACGTTGACGATAAGGGATACATTGACGAGGCTACTGCTATTAAAGCTACACAAGGGAGCGAAAGGCAGCCATACGATGTTGTTAGACAAGCGTTGAAAGAGGTCGATCTTGATTCATCTCGCAGAGTCGAGCTGGAAGATTACGTAGGAGTAAGTCTAGGCAAACACTTATCTGGCACATTGAAGAATGTCGACTAATTACACCCAAGCTTATCTCCAAACTCCGCGTCTCTTCGCCAGCACAGCAGCGCATGTCAACTGGTCCACAGAGTCCTGCCCGTGTAGGAATTGTATCGCAACAAACCGGAGGTGCTGGAAGCGGGCATGCTTCAAAGGGAAGCGTCAGTGGTCGTATTCAAGTCCAAGGATCTTCATCGAACGTTACCCATACCATCAACGAAGATGAGCGAACAGAATTTACCCGTCATATCAACGCAGTCTTGGCTGGCGATGCAGATATTGCCTCGCGTCTACCATTCCCTACAGATACATTCGAGATGTTCGACGAGTGCAAGGATGGTCTCGTGTTGGCCAAATTGATCAACGACAGTGTACCGGATACTATTGATGAGCGTGTACTGAATCGCCCCGGAAAGAAGATTAAGACCCTTAACGCATTCCACATGACTGAGAACAACAACATTGTTATTGAATCTGCGAAGGGTATTGGTTGCTCGGTGGTCAACATTGGTAGTGGAGACATTATAGAAGTTCGGGAACATTTGATTTTGGGTCTGATTTGGCAGATTATCAGAAGAGGTCTGTTGAACAAGATTGATATCAAGCTTCATCCTGAGTTGTACAGACTTCTGGAAGAAGACGAGACACTGGAACAATTCTTGAGATTGCCTCCCGAGCAAATCTTACTCAGATGGGTCAATTATCATTTGAAGGCTGCAAATTGGCCACGAAGGTAGGCTTAATCTCAAGGGTATCTAGAACTTGCTAACATTCTATTAGAGTTGCGAACTTTTCCAGCGATGTGAAGGATGCTGAAAACTACACTGTTCTTCTATCTCAGATTGCGCCAGAGTGTTGCGACCGAGCACCATTACAAACACGCGATCTTCATCAAAGAGCAGAGGAAGTTTTACAGAACGCCGATAAATTAGACTGCCGGAAGTTCCTTACACCTAGCTCCCTTGTGGCAGGAAACCCTAAGCTGAACTTGGCTTTTGTTGCCAACCTCTTCAATACGCGTCCAGCACTGGATCCTATCACCGAGGAAGAGAAAGCCCAGGTTGATGATTTCGATGCAGAGGGCGAGAGAGAAGCAAGAGTCTTCACTCTCTGGTTGAACAGTCTTGATGTGCAACCAGGTGTAAACTCGTTATACGAAGATCTCAAAGATGGCACTATTATTCTGCAGGCATACGACAAGGTTATCAAGGGCTCTGTTAACTGGCGTCATGTGAATAAGGTGCCTGCTAGTGGAGAGATGTCGAGATTCAAGGCTCTAGAAAACACAAACTACGCCATCGAACTTGGGAAGCAAAACCGTTTCTCCTTGGTCGGTGTGCAAGGAGCAGATATTTACGATGGTCAACGAACTCTCACTCTTGGACTCGTCTGGCAATTGATGCGCAGAGATATCTCCGAAACCCTCACAGCTCTCGCTCAACGTCTTGGCAAGCGCGAAATTTCAGACGCAGAAATGATCAAGTGGGCAAACAACATGTCACAGAAGGGTGGCAAGAGTTCTACCATTCGCTCCTTCAAGGATCAATCGATTGGAACTGGAGTCTTCCTTCTCGATGTTTTGAACGGAATGAAGAGCAGCTACGTTGATTACGATCTCGTGACACCAGGAAGCACCGAGGATGATGCTTACATGAACGCTAAGTTGAGTATCAGTATTGCGAGAAAGATGGGCGCGACAATTTGGTTGGTTCCAGAGGATATTTGCCAAGTTAGAAGTCGCTTGGTGGTTACTTTTATTGGTATGTTTATTTTTGTGTTTTCTTCTTTCTTTCTCCATGTGGATCTTGCAAAAATGGAGAGTTCTAACATTTTCTTCTAGGTTCTTTGATGGCAACAGCAGAGAAGATGCAATAAGTTGGTTGATGGGATGGAATGGGATGGCAGAATTCCGAATCGATGGATGGATGGATGGATGGATGATGAGAAATTATGATAGCGATGCTAGTGATGATAGTTAGCAAAAAGTGTGTGCAGGCGAATCGATGGCTGTAGGACAATAGAAAAGCATTGGTATCTTCATTTCATGAGAGAGAAAAAAGGGTGGATGGATGGATTCTTGATGATTCGATTTGATTATAAGAAAGCGCGTTTTTCATAAAAATACTACAGCTGCATTAAATATTATACATCATGTTGCATGTATTACTCGCACACGTTTATCAATATTGTGAGTAGTAGAAGTAGAATATTTGTTTTGATGACTATTAATTCTTGAATAAGTAACATTGGAAATCAACTTTGATAAACTTTCCCCATGCCTAACTGCATCTGCATCCCACTCAATCAACCAATCAAGCCTGCAAAGCCAACTCCTCCCTACTAGCATAACTCCCCCCCTTCCACGCCGCCTTCGGATCGCTCCTCTGATCCACCTCCCTCTCCTCGCCCACCTTTCCCCACCCCCCACCTCCAGGCGTGTGGATAATGATCCGCTCTCCCGCTTTCATGGCCGCGGTATTTTTGCCCCCGAGATTGATTCTGCGTTCTTCGTATTCCGTTTCTTGTTCTTCTTCTTTTTTGGTATCTTTATTCGATTCGGATTCGGACTCAGATTCAAGGAGCAACAAATCCGATCTCCCCCTGTTACTCTTCGCGACCTTCCTCACCCAAATATTAAGACCGCATTGTGCGTCTGCGCCCCCCTCAAGTCCATACGGTCTGTAGACTCTTCTCTCGCTCAAAATAGACACCTGGACCGGGATTCTAAACTCGATGTCTCGGATGACTCCATCGCCGCCCTTGTATTTTCCCGCTCCTCCACTTCCGGTGCGGAGTGAGAATTCTCTCAATAAGACCGGATAGCGTCTCTCAAAGACTTCCGCGTCGGTGATCCGCGTGTTTGTCATGTGCGTATGCACACCACTTGTTCCATCCCAGTGTTTTCCTGCTCCGCTTCCACCCGCGATGGTCTCGTAGTATCCGAATCCCTTGACGTGTTTTTGGCCGTCGACGTTGCCGCCAAAGCCGAAGGTGAGATTATTGCAGTCGCCTTGAGAGGCAGCGCAGGCGCGGAAGGCGCGGAGAATGACGTCTGTGACGCGTTGAGAGGTGAGGACGTTGCCGCCTACGACGGCGGCTTTGTCCGAGGGGGAGAGGAAGGATTTGGGTGGGATGAGAACGGTGATGGGTTTGAGACAGCCTTGGTTGAGGGGGATGTCTTCGCTGATGAGACTGCGGAGACAGTAGATGATTGCGCTGTAGGTTACGGCTTGGGGGGCGTTGGTGTTTGCTTGAGGTTTGTTAGTTGATGGAGAGAAAAATGGGGATTTTGGTGGAGTACTTACCGTATACTTCTGGACCTGTTCCCTCGAAATCAAATACGGCTTCTCCTTTTTCGGCATCGATGGTAATCTTTAATTGAATCGGGCTGCCGTCATCCATATAATCGATTGCCGATAAATCTTGTCCTTCGAATCGCTTGCTAACATCTTTCAGGAGATTTCTCACACTAAGCTCGGCATTATTCTGGATATTAACCATATAGAAGTTGACCACTTCCTCACCATATTCCTCAATCAAAGTACTAATAAGATTGATGCCCTTCATGTTGCTAGAAATTTGAGCTTTGAGATCCGAGATATTGTCTGCTAAGCATCGTGTACCACTGCATCCTTGATATTGTGCAGGCTCATCAAGGAGAAGCTGTGTCATTCTTTCCTCATTAAAGCGACCTGCGCTAACTAGTTTTTCAGACTTGATTGCGGCTCCTTCTTGGTATAATTCTCTCGAATGTGGGGGCATACTACCGGGAAGAATGCCACCAATATCAGCGTGGTGGGCTCTAGAAGCGACGTAGAAGAGAATTTTATCACCGGCTGGGTTGAAGGCAGGGGTGATGACAGTGATATCAGGAAGATGTGTTCCTCCATATTCGGGATGATTTGAGACTATAACATCTCCTTTCACAAGCTTGCCTTTCCAAATTTCAGCTTGACGTTTGACGCAGGTAGACATTGAGCCCAGATGGACTGGAAGATGTGGAGCATTAGCTACCAACCCACCAGTAGAGTCAAACAATGCGCATGAGTAGTCGAGTCTTTCCTTGACATTTGTGCTGACACTAGTTTTTTGAAGTGCTCTGCCCATCTGTTCTGCAATAGCCATGAACCTATGAGCAAAGATACTAAGCATAATAGGGTCCACTGATTTCGTTTCATCTTTGGCCGAGGATCTGAAAATTATTAGCAAAATTGTCCTATTCCTACATAATATTGGTGCAAAACTTACTTGTCTTTGCTTTCATATTCCCCAATGTTTATGACTACGTGCGTTTCGATTATCAATGCACTTGCGCCGGGAGTAATGACAACAGTTTGTGTTCCATCGGCAAGAATTGCTGGTCCCTTTATTCGGTCACCGGTATCAAGGTCTTCCAGCTTGTATATAGGGGTATCTTGTCGGCCACCTTCGAAGTATACTTGAGATCTCTTGTACTCTTTCTTGCCAGTTTCAACATTCTTAGGTTTGATCTCCTTCAATTGTTGGTCCACTGTCTTTTCAAGTCCTTCAAAACTCTTTCCAATACCACGAACTCGAACATCATCTACAATGATATCCCGATCGGGTAAAGTGAAACCAAACTCCTGTTGATGCTGTTTGATGAAAGCCTTTCCGTAAGCCCATTCATCACCACCGAATTCCTCTACATCTTGCTTCTCAGGTTTGACAACCATCAATGCAGATTCAGTACCACGGTATCTCATATTCAGATATTCCTCGTGAACTATAGAACTATCTTGAAAGCCTTGTGCTCTTAGGGCATCGGTCGACTTTTGTTTGAGCTCTCCGATTTTCTTTTTCAGGTAATCGCGTGACTCTCCGTTATCAGACCATATCTTTGATTCTGGCTCTTGTTCCTCGTCGACTACATCAGCTAAAGCCATACCATACGCTGACAATACTGATGAATAACGATGAACAAGTATCTGACGTATACCCAAGCTCTCGGCAATCGCAACTGCATGTTGTCCACCAGCACCCCCAAATGTCGCGAGGCGGTGCTTGGACGTATCAAAACCCTTCGCTTCGGTTAAGGATCGAATGGGGCGGGTCATGGTTTCGTTCGCGACAGTCAAGAACCCGTAAGCGACTTCATCAGCAGTCATATTCTTACCCATCTCCTTGTTGACTTGTTCGGCTAGTTCTTGAAGAAGCTTCTCGCTTGCTGTAACATCGAGACCCTCATCTTCATTCTTTCCAAAAATCTTTGGAAAGAAATCAGGAATGAGTCGACCTAAGAAAAGATTTGCATCGGTGACTGCAGCTGGTCCTCCCTTGCGATAACATGCAGGTCCAGGATGTGCACCGGCCGATTCTGGTCCAACTACAAACAATCCATTCTTAAAGAATAAACGCGAACCACCACCTGCAGCTACAGTATTGATATCGAGTTGAGGAGACTGAATAGTCACACCAGCTGTAGTGGTCTCAAAGACATGTTCATATCGTCCCGAACCATATCGAGAGACATCGGTAGAGGTACCGCCCATATCAAACCCAATTACAGGTATCTTAGTTTCAGGGTCATATGAAGTAAGTGCGTATCCTACAACTCCACCAGCAGGACCCGAGAGAATTGCTTTAAGGCCCGAGAAATTGTCCACATCTACCAGACCTCCATCACTCTGCATAAATTCGCACCGAGCTCCTTTTGTTCCCTTTTCACTTTTCACACTTTCCGCTCCGAGGCCACCTTCGAAGCCTTTGGAGAATCCGGCGATGTACTTTTTGATAGCGGGTGTTAAATATGCATCAGCACATGCGGACGTAGCTCTCGGGACCAATTTGATCATAGGCATCAGTTCGTGGCTAAGAGACACATGCTCAAATCCAATTTCCTTCGCAATTTTGCCAACCAAGGCCTCGTGGTCAGGGAATGTATAACCATGCATCAAACAAACTGCTACACTTTTAATGCCTTTATCGAAAACTTCCTGTAATTGTGATCGGATGGTTTGTTCTTCAGGACGCTGTAATATGCGTACAGCTTCGGATGATAGACCCCGCACCAGATCTTGATCTTGTGTACCACTGGCTTCAACTTTGGTGATACTTCGCTCCGGATCTTCAGCGTAATCTTCCAAGGTAACCCGTTCGTCAATCTCCACTACAAATTCGTACAAGACGTCAGGTTTTTTGATCGCGAGATCAAAAATCTTAGGTCTTGATTGATTGCCAATTTCCAGACAATCTTTGAATCCCTTGGTCACCACCATAGCAATTTTTTCGCCCTTCCTTTCCAGTAATGCGTTCGTAGCTACTGTGGTTCCCATTCGAATGGATTCTATTTTTGAAGTATCTAAAGGCTCTCCGCGAGGAATGTCTTTATTGAGGAATTTGGACATCAGCCGCCTGATGCCTTCCAGAGGGGCATCATCGTAGTTGGAAGGGTCTTCAGATAGGAGTTTGATAATCACATCATCCTCCATCTTCCCCGTGCCTGGATTTCCCACACAGTCGGTGAAGGTTCCACCACGCTGTGCTCATTGTCAGTTAGTGCTGCTGTGGAATTGTCCAAATCACGAAATTGCTTTGCATCTCCTTGGATGTTCAAAGGCTAGACCGTAATGCCCGGGAGAGGCCATAGGACCATTGTAATGCAGTCTTCCTTCTACAGGTGTCACAGACTAACGAAAGCTATGATAGAAATTTGTTCCACGTACATCTATGGCAATTCTAATTCCGCCTTGCGTTTGCTTGTGTTCACCCATCTTAAATGAGTGTGTTGAAAGACTGTGAGGGGTATAAGATCGAACGATGAAGTGGCAAAAGGTAATGTATCACGAAAGTCAACGCTGGCTGTCAAATGATGCTGAAGGGGTATCAAAATATAAAATGTGTTTCTTCACAAGAGGTTGTATCACTTTGCTTGTTACCATGAATCATATATATCAGAATCTGAAGCGGCGTTTGTACTCCGCGGTGGGAGACGGTGTTGAGATTCCGATGGATCAAACAATAATGACATTAGTAAACAATCTCTTATCTCTTATCGCGAATGAGGGGCTGGATGAGGGGCATGATGAGATGAGCTTCACAATACTTTGGAATACATTGCAGCAATTTACGAGCAACTGTTTTGCTATCTGCTTATCCTTGAATCAAGCAGATGATAAGTTTGGAACTAATAGCTGATGGAAGAAGTGGAATATGTTTGTCGAGTACCTTAATCATGCTGTTCCTCCAGCCTTTTCCCCTCCTCTTTTCAGACAACCTCGATGCCGGTTCTTGGAAATTGTATGTTATGGATTGGAAATCACTGTTCCCCAATTTCTAATCATGCAACAGCCAGAGATTGTGTGCTTTCAATCCAGATACTGGAAATCTAAGCGTCATTGAGGGGTCAAGGAGAAGTGTGCATTTGTAATGACAGACTTCAAACCCAATGGCTTTTTTGAAGAGCTTTGATTGGAATGATCTACAAGATTGATCAGAGGTCTGTTCAAATCACATAAGAAGGCTTAGTTCGACGTTGGCTCTTCAGATCGATAAATACCTCAGCAGCTTTAAGACAAAGCCGCACAGCACAGACTGTAAGTCTTGCATATCAAAGCATGATCATCTGCATTTCGACCGTCCATAGCAACTATGTGGCTTAACCTCCAATGATGTAATCATGAATTACTCACTTCCAAGGTCTCTTGAGTCTTGAGGTCCAGTGTGTATGAGCGTGTCCAGGCGCCCATCGTGAGTACCCTAAGTTTGACTCAACCCCCACCAAGCCTTTCCCTTGGGTCTTCGTCTACTATCACAACAACCCCATACATGTTCAATAGTAGTACCCCTGTTCACAGCGCCGAGTACCATGACTATCGAATTCGAGGATGAACTACCTCTACACCATATTCACACATGGCCTTGCAAATTAGACCTGGACTCTTACTGTAGGTGCATGTGAAATCTCGAAAACCCTGGTAGCTAGCTGCTACAACAGGTTTAATGTTTACTACTCAGTGGAAGATGCACTTGACTTGAGGCTATCGAATAAACTCGGGAATTGGGCATTCGGAACCCTTGGTTGGGACTTTGGAACATTAGGATCTTCATTCGGACAAGACAATCTCGGTATTGAACCGAGTCCGTAGTCATTGTCAGATTGCTTTCTCGCTTCATATGATATTGGATCGTTTTAGGTTTTCGATAACAGGTCTGCTATGTGACAACCAAGTCAACCAAGTCAACCAAGTCACCCAAGTCAATTAAGTCAATTAAGTCAATTAAGTCAATCAAGCTTTTGGGTTTTGCCCAGAAAGACGGATAGAAGGAAGCCGATAAGCTAGAAGAAGATGAAACTCGAGAACAGACAATGGGCCAAGAATATTGGTAATGGTTCGTAAGGTTCAACAACTATGGCTAGATCGAGCCTGACGTTATCTCCTAGTATATTTTCACTGAGCAGTGATAAAAGGACTAGATCTCTAACGGCCAGATGAGCGAGCCGTGATTGATCAAAAGCCATGTGGCATGTCGAGCCTAGAAAGGAAATGGAAGCTAACCATCAGATACTCGTATCTGACACAACCAGGCGAGCTAGAGTCGTTAGGAACCTTCTTTGATCAAACGATGGTATTTTCCGTTAGATCGATTTCGCGAATGGATCGGTAATCGATGACTGTATTATGGATGATTTTTTCACGGAAGGAGGTGCTTTGATTATGTATCGTGAGTAAGAGAGAAATCCTAATGTAACCAACAGTCCGGCGAACCCTACAGAAAAGGGTAAGTTGTGAGAAGATTATACAATCCTTCTAGATCACGCTAAATCGTGAGCTATTTAATCAATCTACAAGTCGTATCGGTAATTGAGATGTTCCTTGGCTTACCATCACCATGCAATAGATCCAAAATAGATTTGTTCTACAGACTGTGATTCTGTGTATATTGTTTTCAGTAGTAGTGTAATGAATGATGTATTGGTTATAGCTAGAAGAATTTGGCTGCTTGTCAACGTAATACCAGGAACATGGCCAAACGGAATAGAACAATATTACAACGGCGAGGTTAAGCATCAGATGAGAATGACACAGCAGCACTAGTATCTGTGTGAAATTGTAAGGAGATCTAGGATTCGAATTTGCGGAGGGCTTGTGTTGTTTCAGTACACCTCAAAGGACAAGTTCAAGGGCCCAAAGCTAACCAATGCTCGAAACAAAGTTTCCCTTAGAGATCAATCGAAATTGCCAATAAGGTTTTGGAAGATAGATATTCGATGATTGTAAGCAGGTGAATCCTTCTAGTGAACTTAAAAAACGGCGGATCTACACATGTTTTGTTTCTCTTCTTCGCAATGAGAGATGTTAGGCATCGGAGAATTTCGAACGCTCATATCAAGCGGTTTACCCCTAAATTTGTGAAAGCTAGTTACGAGGTGAAACGACATCAAATCATTGCCGTATTGAGCATGTGAATTAGCTTGATGGGTCGTAGGATTCGGATATCGACAGTTATTAATGTAAATGAATGCATGAAGATAAGAGAAATGATTCGAGTCCAACTTGCAGGTAGGTAGGTGATGACCTAGGTAGTGTGTGGAGATGTACAAAATAATGTATGCATACCACAATATCGTTTGCACAAAGATCTTCGACATCGCCATTTACAGCCGTTGATACTGCGGGATGACATTCCTTGGTTGATAGTCCAGTCCGTCCCCTTTACGGTAACGGAGAAGATGTTGTACAGGCAAGACAAGATATGATTAGACTTTGTGCCATGCTGAAAAGTGTTAAGCTTTAGTCCCCTCAAAGCATTCTTTCGTAAGAATGATTCAATCGACCAAAATAGCAAAGGGACCATGGCGAGGTGTGAGATGAAGCTGGGAAAAAACTGGTAACGGTTACGTCGTCCTGCACGTCTACTCGAAAAGGGGAAGTTTGGGAGAGGTAGAAAGGCTTCTCCAAGAAGTACCAAGACCTCTTTGGGACCTCGCAATCCCTGATTCGCATGGTGATGGCGATTTATCCTTGCAGTTCACATGTTTTACTCCTTGTCAATTCATAATCGTGATCATGCCCTTTTCCTTCGTACCTTGCCCGCATTTTTGGCACGGATTGAAGGCCCAGTTTATCCAGCTTCTTACTTCATCGTCAAATCATCGTAGGCGAGAGTCAAGAGGTGTCTAACCAGTCTAACCGGTCTAACCACATCGCTCCCAAAAGAGCATATACCCCTTGCGCCGTGCCCTTTTGACCATCCCGGGCCCTGTCTTGCACTATTTGGATGCTTGGTACGATGAGAAACGCTGCTACCACCACTGCAGAATATCCATTCCCTTATCCAGCATACGCACCCGCCGGAATGGAAAAGGGAGTGATAGAATTCAGACCACTTGCAGCTTCAATCTCAATTTTCACAAATCTCTTGACCGACCTTTCAGCTTCGGCTTCGCTTTGCTCATCAAGAGTTTCAGAGTTTCCGTTTTGAGCTTTTGAGTTTTTGAGTTTTGTGTATTTCTTTGACTCTGACTTTGCCTTCACCCACACACACTTCATTTCTTGCCCATATTTTGGTTTACAGAAGTTATTCTTGGAATTTGATTTGCATGTCGATGACGCTTTTCTGTCGCTGCAGTCAAATCTATGTATGATATATGTCAATATTTACTAGGCACATTACCTTAATTGATGTTACTGCCGCCCATCCGAAGCCGGTACCGGTATATGTACCCCTCCAACGATATCGTACAATAAACGCCTAGGGATATCCGACATTGTACTGTCTGTCTCAAATAGAAGCATCGCGGAGTCAAGTGAGCTTGATCTTGAGGGCACCATCTTAACTTGTCAATACCTTGCTGAATCTTGTCATCACTCATTATACATCGGGATTTGTATAGGATAGGACTTGTGGGAGCAAAGAGCGCGTCGTCATTGAATCGTAACAGCCTTTCCTGACAAACTCTATATATTGATCATCTGGAAACCGTGGAACCTCTCAGCAACACATTGTATGATCAATCAAAAGATCACATCGAGCGTTGGGAAGGAAACAACTGTGGTTTTGGAGCTACCATTCGGGAAGACAATGATTCCTACAAGAGAGGTTTGAGCAAGTCTGCATCCCACTCATATATCCTTCTTCTTCCAGGTCAGGTGGGTGTTGATCCATATAGCTGTTGTTCAACAGTTGTTGAAATGCATATGCGATTGCAAAGAATTAGGAATAGATGTGCTAATATTGATTTATTGATCGGCCAGGCAATCTCGAATACCTCCACTCCGCTTCACCCACTTCAATTGGTCCCCTACAAGTCACAACCCTCGATTAGAAAAGTGGCACGTTCCGATTTCAGTCCCAGACACCCAGACACCCAGCCAGACACCCAGCACAAATATCATAATACTTATTAAATCAAGACGTCGCCGTCCAGATTCTGCACCTACCACAGGCGAATACTATACATAAAACTCGACATCGATAAGTCGGGGTCAATATCATACCTGGATTGAAAAGACGCTCAATCCCACTCCCACTCCCACTCCCACTCCCACTCCCATTCCCACTCTCAATCTCAATCTCATTTTCATAAGAGAGGGGAGAAGGAACGCCAAAGGGAAGGGGCAAAAGGGGACGAATCCCATCTTTGTTTTAGGAAAGGAGATCAAGTTGAAATAACAAAATCAAGGAAAAGGGAAGATCTTCATTCCTTCCTCTCGTGCAGATTTACGTAGGAGGTTGAGGGAGAATCGTTCAAATCGAAGTCGCCATTTGCACACAGAGTCGCCTTGTTAATATTATTATTCTTATTATTATCATTAGTCGCAACAGCAAGAAAACGAGAGGACCAGATTGGCTTGCGATTAAAATACAAGGGGGTAAGGAAGGAACTTACCACAACGGATCACATTAAGCTAGTCACTTCTCTAACCCAAATAGGATTAGTCCACTTTTGATACAGTACAATTTACTATCCACTTATCCACCAATTTTAAACCTCGACTTCTATTCCCGACAATGCCATCGTTATCTTACAGTGCAACAACAGAGGATCGTCTGCCATATCCACTACCCACGAACAATTCAGTATCGAATTCGAGATCCAACAATCCCTCTGCCAATTCTACTTTGAATGCTCCGGTCAATCGTCTACAACGCAAACCCTCGTTTGGGAACCCTCGCCAGATTGCGCCCCCTCCTCAAAATGAATCTCACGATGCAATAGGGGAATCGCGACGACAGCCGAGGCAACCCCATAGCCGCTCCAGTAGTACAAGTGGTGTCAAAGAGCCATCCGGAAATTTCAATCGGTGGAGTCAATCGACAACTTCAAGTGCCGGAGGACATATTCGGAGCCGTTCGAATTCAATTTCACGTTTAAGTTTTGGCGGATCGGGATTAAATGGGAATGGTGTTGGCCAATCTCCCCCGAGAAAATTACAAAAGAGTCGACCTTCAATTGATAATAGCCCTCAGACGAGAAGACCGGCAGACCGACCCGCGAACCCCGCTCTACCGTCATCCCTCCCTCCAATTATCACTCTACCAATTGATCAGCAACCTGGAAATAATTCCCCATCGCTGTCAAGCGCATTGACCCCTTCCACGGCTGGGTTGTTATCGGCTGCTGTTCACCAGACTGTACCCGACTACTTTGGAAAATCTTGGGAAGGTTCTAGACCCAGAGACATCTCTCAACGTCGATCGCCATCCAGGTCAGGAAATCACAGTATTAGTCCTTCGCCAATATCTGCTTTCTCGACTGAAGCAGCAACACGCCGTCGTCTATCCGGAGAGGAATCAGGAGTGCCGAGGGGCCATTCAAGAAATCGTTCAAGGGCCGAAAAGAGTAGTAGTTCTTCTCGAGGCTCTAAGCAACCCTCGCAAAAAGCCATGTTGTCCAAAGCTTTGCAGAAAGCTAATACGGCAGTATTACTCGATAATGCACAAAACTATGAAGGCGCCATGCAGGCGTATTCTGAGGCGTGCAATTTGTTACAGCAAGTTATGGCTCGTAGTTCAGGAGACGAGGATCGACGCAAGCTGGAAGCAATTGTGAGTGCCGTGTCGGTAGATTTATTATTCACCATCAACTAATGATTTTAGCGTAATACTTATACTAGCCGGATAAATGAATTGGCGAAGATTGCTCCCGAGTTAAGTGACGAAAAGGCACTTCCTGCCAGGCCCGAAAGCACAGACTTCAGATCAGGATATAGACCAGACGAGCTTCCAATGAGTGATGAAGAAGAGGAGCCTGCTATTATAGAGACGGCTACAATTACGAGGATAGTTAACGATTCTTCTTACCCAGACGAACCTCAGCGAGACCGTTCATATTCGAGGAATCGTCAATCGCACTCGCGAGGCGAATCGTCGTTGTCCTCGACCTTCGAGCCTTCTCAGGCACAGACTAGAAACCACCCCGACCAACGATCCAATTACTTCTCTAGATATAATCAATCTCAAGGACGAAACGTTGAAACGAGCTTAGCCGTCCCTATGGAAAGCCAGTACATGCCACCACCTCTATCTCCGAGGCGCCCCGTGTCACCGATGACATATGGGCCGTCGAGCTCCGGTCATCGAAGACAGAAATCTTCCGAATCACCGAGTCCGAAATCTAACTCTAACTTGTCTGCTCCAGCTCCATCCAAAGGGCATACACGAGCACCCAGTAATGAATCTATGTCGTGGTTAGATACTATTGATGAGTCTGGTGGATCGGCTGCTTCATCTGTACATTCTAGATCCTCGTCACTGAATGTAAGGAGGAAACACATTCGTGCTTCTAGCGGTCAGACCGAAGCCGAATTTGATGCAGCACTGGATGCTGCCGTTGAAGCAGCTTATGACGATGGCTTCGAGCCTGTAAATTATGATGACGATGATGACGACGACGAACTTGTAGCAAGTGTCAGGAGAAAGATTGAATTAGCGAAAGAAAGGTTGCGCCAAAACGAACGAGAAGCTGCTATAGAGGATGCACATGAAAGGGAGCGAAAACGACTGTTCCAACAAATGCAAGAGCCACATATTGGTCCACTTGATGACTATGAGGGAAATGAGTCCGAAGAGGAAGAGAGGATGCTTGAAGAAATGACAAGAGGTTACGTGATGGATGATTTTGAATTCGGTCTACAGTCGAAGTCGGCACTTCCTAGAGAATCTGATTCCAGTGGGTCGTTTTCGGGTCGGACTTGGCATAGCTCCAGTGGTTCCATACCCCCGCTCACCAATATCGCAGCAGCACCAGCTGCTTTACCACAGCCTCAAATTCAACCACCTCACCCGCCGCCTTCTCAGGCATTGCCTGCACCACCATCCCTTGATGGTAGCCCGGTAAGAAAAAGTAGTCCAGCGCAGAGTGTTCGAAGCAGAAGGCTTTCTGGTCAAAATGCCAAACAATTAAAAATTGAAACATCATCAAGGTTGATTGAAGTTCAAAATGCTCCCTTGACTCTGCCTCCATCAATACCGCCACCACAAATTCCTGATGGCTTTGCAGGTCCTAAGACTGCCGGCTTACTACAACACGGACTAGGTTCGATCAGCATTCGAACGGCCATTCCCACAAGACAAGGTTCAATTTCAGGACCGAGCTCTTCAGATTATACTTCTCCTCCGACAGCATTCCTTACTCAAACACTCACAAATGATAGTAACGACAATTTCAATATCATACCTCGATCAGGATCACCAAGCCGTTCCCATTCAAGAGCAGGACTGCGAAAGAACTTTTCCTCTTCGAGTTTGAAGAATGTCCGAAGCCATACTATGTCAATTTCTAACATGGACGAATTTGGTGATCTCATGCCACCCACGCCAATGACTGGCCAAGGAAATCATATCAATGGGAGAATGCCCGCTATGCCCACTCTACCAACACCGATTGCTGCCGCGTTTAAAGAGAAGATGAACGGTGCACCTACTGGAGGCCTTTATCTTTTCAACAATGATCTTCACTCTCCAGAAAGCCCTGGCTCACCAAATCCGATGAGTGCAGGTGCGCCAATTCCATTAGAGCCCTGTCCAATGGAATATCTCCTTCGTCCATTCTGGCTTATGCGCGCTTTGTATCAGACTATTGCGCATCCAAGGGGTGGCTATTTATCTACTAAATTGTTCATACCTCGAGATGTATGGCGTGTGAAGGGTGTTAAGATTAAGGGAGTCGAAGATAAAATTGCTAGCTGTGACTTCCTTACAGCAGCTTTGATGAAGCTGGGTCAAGTTGATACTTGCGATGCTGATGCTGTTCTGGAAGAAATGCAGGCTTTAGAAGGAATTCTAGAACAGGTTCAAATCACGCTCAGTAAAAAGCTGGGCAGTGAAGTTGGCGTGCATGGTTCAAATGGGATGTTCAAAGATGCAACTATGGGTGACCCAATGGACTTTGCTAGTACAAGTACCAAATCTGGAAATACATCTAGCAAGACCTCTTCGTTCTCATGGAGACGCCTACGTTCGAAGAATTCCGCTATGGGTCTTTCCAACAATTACTCAAATAAGGTCACCTCTCCTGAAATACCCAAGGAAGGACTAACCATGGGTACATTACCCATGACGTCTGCCCCTAGATCTCGATTCGCCAAGAGAGATGTTAGTCAAGTGCAATTTTCTGGACCGAATGCAAATTACATGAGTGCTTTAGCGAGGCTATTTGACGCTGCACAAGCTATTGGTATGTAACAATCTTAATGTAGTTTTTTTACATACAAAACTAACAAAAGAAATAGATCAAATTGCACGTCAAGTTGAAGACCCTGGTCTTCGCCATGCAGATAAAACTCAAGTTGGGCTCGAGCTTTGCACTCGTCATGCAGCCGAGTTCTTTGGGTTTTATATCTGTCGTTTTGTGTTGAATGATATCTCAATGCTTTTGGACAAATTCATCAAAAGAGGAAGTGAATGGGTTCTAGTGTGAATCTTGAATATGTTATCTGTGATGATAATTTTTGGATGTTATTGGGCTTTAGGGATTAAGAGCTGGAAGCATACGTTTAAGGAAGAAGGTAAATACTTTCTGATATTTTATTATTGTGGGAAATTTCTGTGACAAGGATGATGGAATTGGAATGGAGTATTGTGTTGTGAATTGGCGTCTTTGGGATGGATGGAATTATATTATACCTAGGTACTTGTCATATAAAATTATGGATGTGGGCTTTTGGGATGGATGGGTGGCGGTAGCTTGCATGCATTCGTAATTTTTGATGAATGATACCATTACAGAAAAATGGAAGGAAAGGATAGGACTGATGAAGTGGAGGAGTTATATTATATGATAAGGAGAGAAGGAATATTAAGGGTTTAAGAGGAGCAAAAGAATGGAAAAGGTGGATTTGATAACGAAAGGGCATTTGTATAGTTGCCTATTTGCGCATATCTAAATATCAATACTGGTTCTGATAAATGAACATCGGATGATGAATGACGAGAGGAGAAGGAAAGAAGAAATAGCGTCATGGAATCTGAGAGGGGAATGAATCAAAGGACAGACAGACATATCTATATCTATATCTATATTATACGAACGAGTATTGCATGTATTATAGTATATGTATTGTATATAGCATATTATGTTATGTTATATTTGTATTATAGGATTATATTTTTGTGTTGTTGTATTTGTGTTCTTGTATGAACAAGTGAACAATCCAGGTGATCTTTATATAATAATGATCTTCTAGAGTATAGCTATTAGCGAATACAAAAGAGATTAGTTCTTTCATATCATTATAACTCTCTATTTAAAAGCTATAAAAATCAAATTATTAGTTCTTTAGACAAAATACAATATATAACACTTAGGACTTATAAATACCATAAATACTACATCATTTGTATTCTTTTCAATACAAACGTACGAACAGTTCTTGTATTTGTGATGTCTTGAGTGTCCTGAGTGTCCTGAGTGAAGGGATTTTGAAGAGATTAAGTTTTTGTATGAACGCAGTGAATGACTTCAATTCAATGGCTACTATAGCTAAACCCTAAGCGAATGCAAAAGAGACGAGCTCTTTCTAGTAGACCTTATATAAGACCTACTATCCCTTGCAATTAGCTAGCTCTCTAGACAGAATACAATATAGACAATTAGGACCTACAATACGTGGGTACTACATCTTTTACATAAATAGTTGTAAATGAATAAACGAATGGATAAGTATTAGCTGGTTGTGTGTTTGTGTGTATATATGTGTTAGATATATAGTTGTTAGTTCTATAGTAGTAGTATGATGGGTATGATGAGTATGATAACAAATATCAAAATCATGACGAGTTATAAATTAAAGAGAAAGAGTATTAAGTACTTTAGATACTTGGCTTAGTATACGTATATAGAATACCGTATACCATTGTTTTTTTAAGAAGAATACAAATAACATAGCACCTACAATGTAGATACTAAATATCAACATTGTATTCTATTCAAAGAGCTAGTCTCTTTCGTATTCTTTTAGAGCTGTGATATAGTAGTCATTGAATTGAAGTTATATATTGTGTTTATACAACTGTATATATGTGTATATGTATGAAACGGTGATTTGAATCTCTGTTTTTGTTTTTATGTGGTTTGAGATATTTTATATTTGTTTAATTAGTAAACAGTTTAATCTAGTCTATGGGAGATGTATGGAGGAGATATATGAAAGGAGGAGTAGGAGTAAGAGAGCGAACAAGAGAGCGAATATAAGAGATTGGGAATACACAAGTGAGTACGCGAGTTTGAATGGGTATACGAATGAAGATCTAACTGATATAACAGTTCAAAAAACAAGCTAGGTATATGTGATATGTATGACATGATATATCTAATTCTCGACAGATGGGTTCGGTTTGGGATTAGGATATGAATATTTTGGGATTGGCCAATTGAGTGGTATGAAACTCAAGAAGAGAAAAGGAAAGAGAAAAAAACAAACTACCCCGCCGGCCCCTTCCTCCCTTCAACCCCTCAATCATATCCCATCTTCCCCAAAAGCAAAAAATTCAAAAGGAAATGCGTTCGCCGGGAATCGAACCCGGGGCCCATCGAGGTTGTTTCGTATTCTTCTGAAAATTGAAGAGATTGATGGCAACGATGGATTTTACCACTAAACCACAAACGCTGGTTTTTTGTGTTGTTGTTATAGTGGATCAAGGCTATTTGAGTATTTATTGCTACATGCGCTGGACCGTGTGTTTTTGGTCCTGGGTTTGATGAATGTGGAAGGTGTGTGATGTGGGGCGAGCAATGAGGTGTATGATGTGAGTGGGGCTTTATACAAATGAGATATTAGAGAGGAGCTATAGATTTAGTATATATAGATTGAGAGAGTAAGTAATATAGTTTATTAATATATAGATTATATTCTTATATATTGTTAATTGTAATTCTATGATGCATCCCGAGAAAGGTTATGCTCAGAGGACTTAGCTAAGTTGATGACGAATTGAGTGGTATTAGATCGCATACGGAGATGGAGATATACTCAATTCTATCTTATTTTAAAACTCTGAAATTGATTGTAGTATGGTGTTACTTCTTGATATTGGCGACGTTGAGGATTTATTTAAATGATAGAAATCCAAAGCTTGTGAGAAAGTACCCTATCAGCCCATGTCTACAACTCTGTATGTTATCCTCATCAACACTGGTAGCTTTACATATTGATAGAGTAGCTCACTTTGAAAAAGAGTCAGAAAACCTGTAACTGTTTTGAAGCCCCCTTTATCGTCTTGCATCACCCAAGTCGGAGACATTTCCGAGGGACGACAATGTCCACATTTATTCGATCTACTTCTGGTCTGCGCCCGGTTCATGTATACCTATGAACCTACTCTTCCTGAAAGTGTATCACTACTGGGTGGCAGCGTTTGTGAGTCATCGCATACTCCTGGCACCACTCACGAACAGTGTACCGAAAATGTCCACAGGCAAAACGGATTCGATTATATGGACATATGTTGTTATATTTGACACTCGAACTTAACGTAATTCCTCAATCTATATATATAATTGTAATCAGCACGGATGAATATATTTAGCCAATATTTGGCGACACAGAATACAGACGGGAAAGAGATATCAAAGACTGTAGCCTGCGTTGTTTTTTGCTTTTTAATCCGAGGTATCTTTGATACCATACCCCGTAAAGTAATTAAAGAAACAGTTTAAGCTCTCTCGAACAACCCCCCTTTCCATCCATGCTGCAACAACTAAGTAAAGATCCTTCCACAGTGACTGTTAAGTTCGACCAGGAGTAAAGTCCCAGCCAATGTGTCTGCTAGCCATGCCTCGTTCACGAGCGTAGTCCTGTGATCTCCTGACACCGTCATAAAAGCCTCATAGTGCGAAGGAATAGTACCGATGCATGCAAGCTACTTTTTCAATCTTCCAATCATCTCGAATGATTCTTTCTCCCGTGTTTCGTGAATGCAGCCAGGTCCTGTAGCACTCAACTCATTCTGGCATTGATGACAGGGGGCTAAATGACCGCCTGTTATTTAAGACTGGTTTGGACAACTCAAAACGTCAAGATTTGCATATCGTGACGGGACTGAAGGTCGCATGAATGTCACATGGTATCTTGTGATCTCACATGAGGACCAAGATTTTAGTACGTACAGTATATCAGGTAGCAAGGGAGGGAGTAGAGAAGGAACCACTCAACACACACTCATTATACCTAGCTCTACAGCTACATTCTTGTACGTTATACAAAAAAAAAATAAGTAAAGATTTTAACAAGCTAAAAGAGGATTTCAACGAAGTGTTTTGACGGATTCCTCCAACCAAACCAGCCCTCAACCCCATGTAATTAATCATTGTCTTAATGTTTCCACCATCAATTATCATCAACAGTGAATCCCGGTCGTGAGCTGTCGAAACGAATCCACGAACCAGCATCACAGATGCGACAAGCAAGCCATAGTATACGCTCCTTGCGATGCTCTTCCATTATTCGTAATTCATGATATTTTACCTCTTCCTCTCTTTTGTCATCAAGAAACCATTCCTTCGGATACAAACTTTCGGCGAAGCCTAAACCCCTCATTGCATAGTCTTCCGGAAGAGGATGCATCTCACCCCTCTCCAGTACGGGTAGCCATGGAAACTCGTCGGCTCGAATGCGATCAAGATTAATGTTCGATCTCAATAACGTATTCAAGTAAATCATTAGCCTCGGCCATGGGAACGCTTCTGCCAAGAGATTAATTGCGCCCGAGACATTTGATATACGATATATAAAAACAAGAGTGCAATGAACGTAACTAAGGCAATTTGGATCACCGACGCGTTGAAGAATGATATCAAGAGTTGAGTTGCTAAGTTTTTCCGCACGTCTAAGCAAGGTCATAGAGTGTGAAGAATCATCTTCAGTACTCTCGCTTTGAGCATAAGATTTATTAGCCTCGAATAGTGCAATAGCTTTCATAACAGGATTTTCTTTGGAGCAAAAGGCGAGGACTGCAATACTATTAGAAATGGAAATCTGATAGCCTTGCTCGAGGAATTTTCTTGTTACTTGTCCTAGCTGATTGTCGAGAAGCACAAGAAATCCATCTAGTATCGTATCAAATCTGTTCGTACAATTGTTTGTAAACAAAGAATTGTAAACTTTGATAAAGGCAACATCGAAAGCAGGAAGTTGATAATTCCTTTGATCATTTTGAGTATTTACAAAAACAAACAGTTTAAGAATCGATTCGCGTGTAGCTACGAATGGTTCGACAACACAAAGAGACTTCGCATAATAGTGAAGCTCTTGTAACATGTTCTGTTTCGCTAAGATCGCAAGACGATGGTAAAGTCGACCAGTTATAGGAGATATATTAGAAGCTTCGAGGTACCGCGAGCGACTGATTTCAGCCCACATGTCTCCATCTATGCTATCTTCCGCAATAATCATATGGTACCGTCCAAGGTCTCCCATAAATTCTATCCAAACATGTTTAGATGCAAGAACTCTTTCAGAAAGGTATCCTAGCATCGTATAGGCTAGATAAAGAAAGCTAAGCATGTGATCGAACGATGCTGGTAGATGACGATATAAAAGCTCCAAAAACGAATAGATGCCATAAAGCCACATTCGTGCTGGCATGCTGTATTTGTAAGGAAGGAAACGTAGGGCTGGGCTCGCTGATGATTGCTGAGACGCCAAAAGAAAGTCGTGGTGCTTTGCAATCAATGTAATATGCATAATAGCCAGGGCTTGCCACTGCAGATTGTTGAGCATCGATCTCGAAGAAGCGTCATTAACCATTTTTCTACACTCGGTTTCTACTTCAACAAACCCAGCATGGATGCCTTTGATTTCAGCTATGAGCTGCTGTTGTGATATAGGTCTAATCTCCCTCGAATCTATTCGCCATTGAGAGATAGAGATCTGTCGTCGAGAGCTGGTATCCATAAGAGACTGGAGTATTTGATTTTCGGATTTGAATTGTGTTTTGAGGGAAAGCTTGAAAAATAAGAACGAGCGATGTATTTCTTGGGAGAACTGCTCAGTCCTATCTTCGTTTATCTTTGGTTTTATATACGGAGGAATCTCTTCTTTGCCTAATAACAGCAAAGCATCTTGCAGGAACTTGGAGTGTGGTACATTCTGTTAGTAGATAGATCCTGCTCTGTCGGTGAGCGCTTCCAGCTTAGATCTGATGCATAGAAATCTCAAAGGTTTGCAGGCCCCTTGTACCCTCTCACATTAGACTGTCAACACGGCCGCTCTACACGCCTCGTAAATCCTGTCCGAACTTGAGACGGTGGGCAAAAAAAAGTATTTCATTACCCACGCACCCACCAGCCCTTGATTTCTTTGATTCTCCTTATGCACCTTGCAAATTCCCTGCTCTGCTGTCCTCGCTTATACCTCTACTGATTTGTATAATGACGATCGATTACAAGGGGCTAACTGACCGGCAGTCACTGAGCTCCCAGTCAACATCTTTTTACATAATTGCATTGTAGATATTACAAGGGGCTAAATGACTGCCGGTTATTTATCCCTCTGCAATCAATCATCATCTACGATGCGGATCAGTTCGATTGCCGAGACTGGCCTCACTTCATATCCTACTGGGCTGAATACAAGTTTACAAGATGATAAAGGCAATGGAACAGGAGGCAATTATCGATCAGAGGCGTACAGCAGTAGCAGATATGACAAATCTGTAAAACGAGGTAACCTGTTGAAGTATTTCGTACCAAGTATAAGAAAGGGTAACACAAATACGGTCGCCAGACCTCATTCCACCTTCTATATAATTCCAACATGTTCAACAAAGTAAAAAGAACCATACACTTGCTTGTTATTGGAGATGCAGGCGTTGGAAATTCTCAAATGATCAGCAGCATGACCAGAAATCTTTCTATCGTATGTTCCCACTGGTCCCTCAACTCCTATCCCCTTCGATACACTAAATCTAACTGTGTAATTTGATCCAGTTCCATCTACTTGAAGATAATGACTCTACCTCTATAAGATATCCTGTCATACCGGAGATGGGTAGGCCGCTAGAACTCGAGCTTTTACTTCAAGAGTGCTCCTCGGAGGAGGAATTGCGCAAGATCATGGCTAAAAATATTCACTTCCCGCGCAATATCGTTCTCATATTCCACTGTGGCTCACACACAAGTTTCGAAAGTTGTGAAGTCTTCTATAAGATAATTCAGGAGGATCCAGCCCAATACAATTTTCTTTGGATTGCTAATACGGATCAATCATTTGGAGGGACTCTTGGATGGAAGGAGAAGACCACACTACTAGTCAACGAAGCGGAGCCTCAATTTGTGTTGGCTTCGCTAGCAGATCCAGGTCCAGGTCTTAAAAGTGGTATTACCTCCTGGTGTTTGCATATCTTAAAGAGCAATCAGCTTGCAACCAGTACTCCTGATTTCGATAAACCAACTTTGGAGGTCTCTACAGAGGTTTTGAGTGTTCCGTGGATGAATGGTGTTCTGACTACTGAACATCATACAGTGTCGCAGCCCAGTCACGCTGGGCTTACCGGAGCACCGGAATCACAATTCTGGATAGGTGGCAGAAACGATACGAAATCACAAAAGCCTCCTATTGTAATGAACGTTATATGGCGAGGCAACCAGTCATTGTATACTATGGAAGGCAAGGAACATACAGTAAAGGCTTCGATCTATCGGAATATTGTGCAGAAATCGGGATATGGAAAGTCAAATGACGAAGAGGCAGAAATTGTGGCGCAAAGTCATGGTATTCTGAATACGTTGCCATGGGAGAAAGATAGGGTAGAGAAGTCGATCAACGAGAAAGATTCGAATGCATTGCGCCAAAAGAGTATATCGAACGAAATGAGTGGTTGGTATACAGATGATGATGAACAGGAAGCAGGAAGAGCAGCGATAGCCTGTTGGGATACTGGTGTTCAATGGCTTCGACGCCTCTGTTTCGATTGTGTTGGCAGGAGATGAGGTTTATGTTACGATACGTTTCTCTTTTTGGCCTTATTGCCGTCTCTCCATAAGGTTATTCGTGTCCTTACCTGATCTTGCGCTGTTCCACCAAATCTGTCTTCCCTATCCAACTAGTCTCTGTGAACATCTCGTTATTGTGGGGCTGATCTTGGACTCTGAAGTATGGAACTGCAAAACGTAGCTAAAAGGAACATTGTATTGAAACAATATTAGCCCATACTCTTCGAACAAAATGAGATGCGGAAGTGGTAAGATATGACCCTGGCATACTGAGTCGAGATGTGACTCAGCGTGCACGTATTGATGAACTGACAAGCTGCCATTCTACGCACGGACTACATACCAAATAATGGTTCTTGCTGGTTGAGGGTTTTTCTTTTACGAAGAAATGTCTACTCGGCCAGCATGTATATATGCCAGATTCCATTAACGCCCAACACTCATCGTGCTCACTTTGTACCAAAAAAAAGGCCAAGCCGCTGTGAAATTGATTTCTCGCTGCTGGAATATATGTACCCATCGCACCAGTTCAGCACCTGAAGAAAGTCGAACTGTACATTTCGTTCATTTATTCTTCTCAACCTGAAAGTATTCCAGCCTAAGTTCATCGCGGTCTTACCGGTCACAATCAGGCTGCTAAACAATCCGCGTGGCAAACAACCCCACCATCGGGTCTTTATATTTGTTCACATGTTTCTTGGCCATGTGTAATTCCATCTGTCTGTTGGGAGGAGGGTAAATCGATTCTTGGAGATGAACAAAGGCGTCTTCGTTTCCTAGATGGAGCACCCATCTCAACTTGCAACTCTAAACTTGTCGACTGCTCCCCACTGCTTTCAGATTCCGTCTGTTCGTTGGTTATAGAATCTTGTCCATGGCCACTTGTAACTTGAACAGATTGCCGGACCTCTGTAGACCTCGCAATACAATCTGCTGGGTTCAGCAATGCACTTATCGAGCTTATACCAGCTATTCTATCACGAGGGTTCTCCGTATAAGTTGCGCGGCGATGGCTAGATTTCCTTCCTTAGCTTTCCATAGTCTTTCATATCAGACGATCACCTACCTATCAACATCAGAGTCAGAAAGAGCAGTGATAGAACTTTGATCGTACTGATCGAGATTGAAATTTCCCGACTCGAGAATCGCATCTAATTCTGCATCTTCAATAAGCCCAGCACCTACAAAGACCTTTTGGAGGTCTGCTATCAAGGCACTGTAACTCTGCGAATATGGTAGTGTAGCGAGGTATGCTTGGACCTTCTGATATTCTTTGGTGGTGCACTTTACGCTTGAAATAAACATTAGCTGAAAGTCTGTACACTAGGCAGATATTATACTTGCAGGAGTTCTACCGGTAGTTTTCCCAGCTTCAAGAGCATATCATCTTGCAGTTGAGCATATCGTTTGCCCGCGCGTATCCTCCTGGTTACCTTTTCTTTGATTTTTGATATCTCAGTTTGGGAGACATTCTTCAACTCACAAATATTTTCCACGATGACTGATGATGTTATTGAATGATAAGATATCCCATTTTTCAATCTTCTTTTGTCGCCCATGATTAGGCTTTGAATTCTTTTTTTGATTTGCTCTCCAAGGCGAAAGAAGACAACCAAAGCAATACGTCGTCGCATTGGGTTTAAATTTCCTGCGTGCTCGAAATCATTGATGGATTCCCAAAGCTGGCAAATGCTTGCCGATGTAAAACTTGCTGGTGGTAAATTGGATGAACAGCTGGCATCGTTCCAGAAAAGAGAATGATTCTCGCGCCACTGGAAGCAGTCTTTCTCAATAAATGCTTGTGTATCGGCTTGTTGCTCGTCAAATCTCGAGATGAATTTCGAGATATATTCGCTCTCCCTACTCTGAGGTACCGTTAAATCTGGCCAATTTTTGGACAGATCAATATGCTGCAGTATCTTTCTCAGTTGTAACCTTAATACTTTCTGATTGTCTGATCGTGCAAGCTGTTCAATCGATTGCGCCAATATCTACTCAACACTGATGGTTAGTTTGTAGCCTAAATTGAAGAACTTGGTAACTTACGATATCTTGCTGTTGTACCACATTTACCAAATCTGCAACGCTTCGATGAAAGATTTCTACCTGCTATAGAATTCGTGAGTGTACAATACTACCTGTACAAAACAAAAAGAGTACAACTAACATCAGTATCAATTCGAATACATAGCCCACCCATATCAACTGAGATGAGTTGAGATGATTGAATAATATCAGCAGAGAGTTGAGACGCTTCCATTGCTTTGCAGGTCGCGGATTGACATCCAAGGGATTTGGTCTGGTTCGGATTTGAATTCCTTATCAGCTGAATCATCTATGACATGGTCCCCATACGTTTAACATGGTCATTTCAGCCAACCAGCTATTGATGAAACGGGGCCAAGGTTCCTTCGGCACTTGTTCACAAAGAATTGGATAGTTGATGTGGCTTATCTTGCATAATGGGGAGTATAGAATTATATTGTACACTTCCATATCTGAACACAATACCGAGCCATAGCATCCTATGAGCCCTACCGCTTCACTTCACCTCACTTCACATTTATAGTCCGGTGGCGTATCGAAACGTATCAGAGTGGCCTGTAGTCTGAATGCCACCCCACACAATAACCCCAGAACCCCGCAACGAAACTTCTGTTACCACCACTCCTGAAATTTTAGTGGCTTGAAACTTACCCAGCCCTACCACCCCGTGACACCCAGCTTAAACTCCGAGCGGCCTGAGTCAGTTCATAGGAAAAAGGTAAATGTAGGAAGAGAAATGCTCGCTTTCAGTTAGAATACTATGGAAGACAAGAACACTGTAGATTAGTTGGATGACTCGAATTCTATAGATCTGACAAGGTTTCGCCTTGTTGGGTAGAAGGTGTAAGTTGAGCAAACAGAGAGAACTTCGATACATTTCTCTTTTCGACTATGTTCTGGACAATAGATACATATTTACCATTGAGCTGTCTTGTTGTTTCTTCGCTATTCACATTGTACCATAATTGTTCATTTAGATATTGTAAAGATTACATTGTTACTCGCTTGAATACGTTGCTATCAGCTCCCAAGCTTCTTCGAGAAACAAATCTGCTGCTCTCTTTGCTGATACTACCACTCGGCTTGCCAAACTTCGCCCATACCTCGACAATACAGACACCTTTCTGATCAATAAAACCCCCCCACTTGCTGTCACTAGGGTTCAAAGCAAAAGTACGAGCAACATCACCTAGCTTCATAAAGTGATCGATTACTGATCGACTTATCTCGGCACCAGGATACATATCATTAGCCCATTGAATCAGTTCAGTTATCTCTAAAATGAGCTTTGATTTCCTTTCTCCCCATAATCCCTGAATGTTCTCGGGATCGGAATCGTGCGGATCGAAGAAAAACTGCGCGGAGCACCAGGGTAAAGTAGCGTCAAATAACCCAGTATTCGATGAACGGATACAATTGCTCAGAATTGAGAACTTGGTAACTAAGCGTTTGTGCTTGTGAACATTTGGATTTATCCGTAATGCTGTCTGTACCCATTTTCTCAACTTTAAATTGAGTATCTGTGATGCCTCTGAATGATTGAGTTCCTGACTGAGTTCTCGAGATTTTAAAATAGCGAGCTGTTCTTCATCCGAATCCACGTCCAAGTTCACTTCAAAACATCGCGTATCCTTTTCGATATCTTCCAAATTCACTTCACTATCTGACAACTCTTCACAGGTGGGAGAGAAAATACCATGCACCGATGCAGGATTAGAACTGATTGGAGTTCGAGCTGGTGTTTCTGCAATCACCTCTTCGACAGTATTAGTTAATGGCGCTTTCTGTTCGAAAATGACTGGTGGTGAGCGGAGAACCTGCACTTCCGGGAACAACTGAGTCTCTGTATATGCAGGTGGTAGTGAGATTGCATCAAATTTATTCCATTCCACCAATTCGAGCGCTTGTCCAATGTACATTTCCTCCGTGATAGATTTGCTTGGGTCGGTGGGAGTATCAATGTTGCTCAAGCGGTTGTGAAGTGTTTTTAGACCCACCCGTGCATAATCACTTGGTTTGATGTATACAGTGAAGGTTTTCGTATTGGATAGAGATTGAAGGCCACAAATCAATTCTCTGGAGGCGTCATTCCAAGCTTTAATAGTCGCAGCAGTCTTCTTCTTCTTCATAACGACGAACCCTTTTGCATCCAGATCGAATTGTATGCGGAGAACTTGTATTGAATCGCTGATTTCAGCATCGTGAATAGCAGAAGCGTCAAGGCGAGGCAAATTATCGATATCCGACATTAAATGAGACTCAGAACTATTTGCGAAATCGGCGTTTGGAGGAATAACTAACAACATCTCTATTGTCTGTTTATTGCCTCTAATTACAACCGATATCTCAAGAGAGAAGTGGATATGAATACGTTCCTCCACATCATAGTATGCAGCTATAAAAAATTTGAGATTGTATCCATTACGATTCGGCCGAGAACCCAACGTGCAAGATATACCTGATTGATCTTCCCACGTTACAAACACTCTCTCGCGAAGGAGACATTGCAGCTTGAGTTTCTCGATCAAAATATCAGTTGGCTTCGACATAGTTTGCCCCTATAACTATAATTAGCGATAGTCGTAATCAAAGAATGATTGTCTTAAGCGATACTAGCCCACACTTTACGTGTGATTCCCAACCCACCCAGGCTATAGAGCAGCCTTGACTCTTGAAGATAATGAGCTGTAGAAGTGATCCGCAAAACTTAACAGGTAAATTGTTTTGAAGTTGTTCCAAGTAGCAGGCGCTGAAGAACTACCACAGGCGGGGTGGTTCTAAACAGTAGATACTGAAAAACTACCACAGGCGGGGTGGTTCTAAACAGCAGATGCTGAAAAACTACCACAGCCGGGGTGGTTCTAAACAGCAGATACCGAAAAACTACCACAGCCGGGGTGGTTCTAAACAGCGGATACTGAAAAACTACTACAGGCGGGGTGGTTCTAAACAGTAGATACTGAAGAACTACCACAGCCGGGGTGGTTCTAAGCAGCGAATGTAGTAGAATCCAACTCTTATATACAACACAAATGTAGGGGAAGTTTCGATTCGTAATAGAAGTTTTGCAATGGAGATACAGGAATATAAAGATGGCGATAGAAAGGTAGTGCTCGTATAGTCGTAAAAGATGTTGTGCGAATAGAAGTGGTGGTGAAAATGGAAATGAACATGGCGATAAAGATAGAGGAGAAAGAGATAGCAAAGAGAAAGAGTTCAGGTCAACAAGTCCAACGCTACTTAGTAAGCATAATAATAAGCAAGACCGACTATGAGCGGACGACTGCTTCATTAGGTACCTACCTACCTAGTAGGTAGTACGGAACAAGCCGTAATTTTGTCTCACCGCCTTCGCTCGCAAGGATTAATTTGTATGGCATAAACGATTTGATTGATGGCAAAACGAAAGCGGTGAGACAAGAATTACGGCCTGTACCTCCGTAGTTCCAGTCAGGGAACGGTACAGACAATAATCAAGCACACAATTTTTATATCGCAAGGCCAGTATATCGGCATCACATATTTCTTCGTTAGAGATGCGGACTCTCTCTAGTACAATAGGCGGCAGATAGAGCGGTCACCTTATTTGTAATAGTACTTTCACTGCATTCCAAGGTTAGGCTCTAACGCATTTTCGTGGCGTTGAGAGAGCGTCAGCTAAGGCTCTGCCTGAGCCAGACATCACGGGTTCTACCCCTCACAATTATTATCTGATATAGAGGTCCCGGATATCTGTAATGAGGTCGCTATACTAGTTATGGCTACTATTACAACGAGGTTATATAGGAGATATGTTACTTCGTTCACTTTACCTGGTATTATACAGGTTTTGATATTTTAGATAATGGACTCTATTAGATCGTCCTTACCTCTACTTACTAGAGAGTTATTAGATTATCGTTAGAGTGTTAGGGAGTACTGGCTCCATCCTGCGAGCGGATGTTACTAACTTTGTTCAAAGCCTGTACCCCCACCATCCCTCACCAAGGGCTTACCCATAGTCGTCACCGGCCCTTTGAGAGATATTCGAAGATACTAAGTTCAATTCAAGTGCTTATTTTCGGTTAAGAGCAATAGCGGGCATGGGCGAAAATCGCGAAAAGTTCTTCTCGAATATTTTATATAGGTATATCAATAGACTGCTGATTGATAAAATCCCTCGCTGCGGCTCTCTGCTGCTCCTCGATTATAATATTATGATTCCGCCAATCATCTATTTTAAACAACCCTTCATACTCTAGGAAGCCAATCTCACAAGTGATATACTTCTGCCAGTCTGATTTCCCTTCTTTAACTTCTCGAAACACCTCCTTTACCTCAAAACTCAACAAACGAATGTCTAAGTATTTTATCTCTGTTAGTTAAACCACGGAATAATGAACATTAGTTAGGTATCTTAACAGGATAGACTTACAAGATTTGACCACTTCTTGACCACCTACATACTCATGCTTTTCCATAATCATCGTCCTTACTTGTGCAGATCCGGTTATGGAAATGCTACTTACAATTTCTAACAGTACTGGTTCTAACGCAGCAATGTTACTTGCATCTTGGTGTACGAAGCCAGTTATGGCCGACCAGATCAGCTGAGTATGGAACTCATTAGCCTTGCACTCGATCTTGCGTGTTATAGCTTTACTATATATTATCGTCTGTAGCCTAGATAAATATCAGGTCGGCAGTCTTAGCCAGCTATCTATAGAGTATTGTATCCAACCACCGCTCACTGAATCCAGGGTAATAAACTAGAAGAAAAAAAGAGAATCATATATACTAACCAAGGGGCCTCGCTCATATTCTGACACGCAACAATTGCCAACTCCCGACTCCATCTCTCATTTATCTCAGCACTTTCTGAACCATCCAGGGGGAATCGTCTGTAGATCTCCTGCCACCATTGAAGACTGGTCCAGCAATGGTAATCATCCATATCCTGCATCACATTCTGGAGATGCACAACTTCGTCATGATTGAGACTAGGAGGGAATCGTAGAAACCAAATAGTTGGGTGGAGTTTGAAAACCTCGAGGGCGTGGGCGGTGATATCATTAGGAAAAGAGAGGTTGGGCAAAGGCCCACCAAAAGGAATAAGAGAGATAGGTGGAAGGAGGTCGGATGGGTATGCGCCATTGTCTGCCTGTGTTGGAGTGGTGACGAATGTAGGGCAGCGGATTATGGTGCCTAGACAGGTTGGTTCGGAAGGTTGGACAGTGGATTCCGTTTGCGATACCATGATTAACGTTAGGGGTAAATTTGGTGAATGGAGGATAGATAATGGAGGATGGCTTTGGTAGAATGATCTGGAGCGACTAATTCTGGATATACATGAGAAGATGAAGCAAGGAGTAGATGGGGTGTGCAAAGGAACTGGAACTTGAAGATACTTATGCAGCTATGCGCACCCCTTTCAGCAAGCCACGTAGGCAGCGAATGCAAGACTGCATGAGAAGCTTTCAAGGGGAGCATGATCAGGAGCTATCCTTTGTAAGCACGTAGATATGACCGGGTGGCTTATTGTAACGGGCGAGAGTAACAGCACGAATATTCGTTAGATGAATAGAATCATAAGAGTGGATAGGATGTGATGCTTTCTAGGACAGCCTCTATAAGAGCTACAATTTGGCACTAATATAGGGTTAATGAAACTAAATTTATAAGAACCAGAGCTTTTACCCATCTCAGAGCGAGAGATTTCAATAGATAAGCTACAAAAGAGAGCAGGCGATATTCATCTTTCTAAATACATCAGACTACCACATCCACGATATAATCCCGTGCAAGTTTTTTCCCAACCTCTAAATATTTCTGCTCAAACGGCTCATTATCAAGGGCCTTCTTATTGACAGTTGCCTCATACTTAGCCCTAACAATCTCCAGTACAAACTCCCCCTTATCATTTTTCTTGCGCTCAAAGCTAAGCGTTGTCACACGAATGCCTTCGCAAGCACATTAGTCTGTTAGCACAAACGTCTTTTTTTGTACTGCGGTACGAGATTCACATACCTAACTAAATGAGAGGGCCATTCTTAATCAAGAAAGGGCTTGCTACGGCGAATCGAACCAGCTTTACTAGTTTCTCACGACTAAGCGCCATTATCTACATGATGTATTTTTCAATGATTCGCAGGCCCCCGCCTTGAAACTCAGGAAAGCCCGAGGATAGAAATTTGCGAGCAGAATTTTGATAGATTAACTTGTCGTGGTGGTAGTCACCGGTGAGCTCCTCCACTACGGGGTCCTTTTGGTCCCAGATACTCATTGTCAACCTAAGGTTAAGAAACTGTAAGATTGATAGAGCTTCGGCCCGCGAAATAGTTTTGCTCACCAGGGGGTGTTTTTCGCTAGATAGTCAATGAGTTTCGCTCGATAAGATGCCCGATCCCAACCTCCTTGTAGCGTGCAACGATCCTTAGCACTCCTTTGGTATAGCTTAGAGGACTGGACAGTCTGCTCGATCCTCGGCGCCCAACCGTAGCTATCTACCGTAACAACTTTTATAGTACTTTACCCTGTGATTCGAATTAGATCCCCCTAGTGATTTCAATATTTGCTATCTAATTATATACTTGATCTAGAGTAAAGATTTATATAAAGCCTTAGAGCTTTGAGATGATGGTTTATAGGGTATTTTCAAATCTGAGTTTGTCGTCGTTTTACGAATTTGTATATCTATTGTTGAATCATTGAAATGACTGATTTCAATATAAGACAAGTATTTTAAGAAAGGAACATGAGTAAATACTTTCATTTTGGACTTTCCAAATTGATCAACTAGAAAGGTAGATGCACTCGGAAGAATTATCAAAGATTTTAATATTATTTATTTCTAGAATAGACATCAGTCAGTCTTGCTGCTGTGTGAGTGTTTTGACCCCCAACTCCATGAACGTTCGAGTCATCAATCTTTTCCTTTTCATCAACCTCTATTCCTGCAACCACAATACGTCCTTTCAAGAAAGAGATGGTCATCAAGACTTCTCATCAACTATCAGTGCCCATATAGTTTAGACATGCTTCCCGATTGTCTTTTGCATTATCTTCGCTCATCACATAGCGACTTAAACTGGGTTGCTAGTCTCCTTCATAGCCATGTTTGGTTGAGGATAAACCTTTCCTCGTCCTCCCTTGAACATCTCCAATGCAAGAATAGCACTGCTTCCCATCCAAAGTAACCAACTGAAAGCACCAAAGACTGCATCGGCACGAGCTGCTCCACAGACAGAACCACGACAGAAAAGAAGCTTGCCGATGAAGACAGAGAGGGCGATGAAGCCTGCGAAGTAGAAAAGAACGTTGAGGAGTTCAAATGCGAGATGTGCGTATGGGTGAGATGCTGATGAATGTTAGAAAACTGGGCATGTACTTTTGAGAGTGACAAAGGTACCTTTCGACATGAAGCGGGGTGCAACTTCAAGATAGACAATGGAAATCAGAGTGAAGACAGGTACGAAAACCAAAAAGTTGATTTGCGAAGGAGATGCAGTCAAAGTATCGGCATTGTACCAGTGGGAAACTATGTGGTATGTTAACAGTTATCCCTTGGTATACTAATCATCAATATTTCTCATACCATATCCGGACAAGCCAAGTACGACGATAGCAAAAACTGCTTGCGCAATTCGAATAGGAAGAAGTAATCCAATGGCCATTTTGAAATTAAAGTATCGTTATTTGGGAAATCTTGTTGTCGTGAAATTGATGATCTTAATAGTCGTATGAGAACGCAGCAGCAACCTGGGCGCGCGTCAATGAGTGAATTTGAAGAGTATGTATACAAGTAGAAACAGGAGACCAGTGGAGAAAAATTGAAAGGAGATGAAATACAAAAGAGTCACAGACTGATATTATAATTACAACAGAATTAAGTAGACAAAGTCTGAAGGCCGAATGGTTTCCATTGCAGCCAAAGTGGAAAAGATGCATAGACTCAGTATCATGTTTGAAACGGTATATCAATCCATCGCACAGATCATGCCGGTTCTCAACTCCCTATCAAACAAGGATCTACGGCATTATATTGAGGACACAGGGCTATATGACCAATGATAATCGTTAACGACGTCCCGGCTACAGTGGGAAAAGGCCTGCTTGCGTTCCCCGCGATACGTAGGACAATTCAACCGCTAAGTAACCTGACGGAGGATATTTATTATTGGAATTACGGATCACAACCAATGAAAACGTGTGTTGACCGCAATCATCAAATGATGTTCTCCCGCAAACGCGCGCATTGAACTGTATGACCTCAAAGCCCACTGACCCTGAAATATCCACCATTAAGAAGATTCTACACTGCAGATTGAAATACTTTCGTAAAGCGGGCATCTCATGACCTTCAATAATAATAGCACTAACCAATTGAAACATTAAGTACGCTTTGTCTAGAAGCTGAGAATTATCCGCTCGGACATCTCACAAGCTTCTATTTATCTCAAAGCATGAAACGCCGACTACAACACAAATCTACTAATTCAACTGCAAAGCTTAAAAATTGATATACTCATCTCAACCTAAAAGTAAGTTCCAGTGCCGCCTCCCAAGAAGTTCCAAGAGTGTCAGTGTTGTGTTGCCAAGAAATAACCACAAGATTGAGGTTCCTCTATTGCGTCGTATCTTCGAGCTTTTCGTTTGAAGGCGGTGGATCGTGAGACCCTCTTGAGCTACAATATTTGGAATGCTTGGACGCGGGGCTGACATCGTAGCCCATCCTGCGTAGTGCTATGGGATTGCCGTGTCAGATATCTGTTGTGGAAGTGATGTTGAGAAAAGTGTATTTCACTGTATCATCTGGAGTGACGAAGGAACATCACGGCGCTATGGCGCATGGAAAGACGAAGCTGTGATTTGCAGGCTAATGTCGTTTGAATGAGAAATCTGATCTGTAATGCAACACGAAGTGAAGTCGCCACACCACCATATGCATGGAGTTGTTGTTGAGGCCAATAAATTGTTTGGAAACTGTGGTGATGAAAGAAGGGTCAAAGCCCAGGGCTGATGGGTTCTGGTAAGACTGCCAACTTTGATCCGCTGAGTCAGCAGTCCTAAAAATATCAAGACGATGTCGATGGGAACAGAATGATGAAATGAAGCCATTCAGACCATCAATTTCCAATCCAATGTTGTCTACTCTTCAATGCGCCCTTCCGTTCTCATCACTTCACTTGCAAGATCTTGCCTCAAGAATGAAAGAAATGGCGTGCTCAAGCCAATGAATGTATAATATATTACCCCACTATGGTCATCAATTCGATTGGAAAGAGCTATTTGTCTTACCAAAAGGGAATGAGGGGAAACAAAGATGTTGATCTATTGATTTAAAAAGCTCCCCGAGGTTCGTTTTCTTTTCATTCCTATGACTTTCTAAATCTCTCACATCCTATTCAACTCCGGAACTGCAGAACAATCGATCAAATCAACATGGCACCGGTTGAAAGTACTCATTTCGAGACTCTACAGCTTCATGCTGGGTTCGTGCTATGCCACTTCTTCCCCGCACTTTCAAGGCAAAAGGCTGATTAGATTCTGTCGACGGTAGACATGAACCAGATTCAGCAACAAATGCAAGAGCTGTGCCAATTTATGCCACTACAGTCAGTCTGCTCGTGTTAGAGGAGTTATGATATTAAGAACTAAAGATGATATCTACAGAGCTTCACATTCAATGACTCTGCTCACGGCGCTAGGTTATTTGGCCTCAAGGAGTCTGGAAATCTTTACAGTCGTATTGCGAACGTACGTATCACCCAAGCTTTATCACACAAGCTTTATTCTACCCGGAAGTCGAAGAAAAGTCGTTGAGATTTGGCATCTGATTTCTTGAAAATTGGCAACGTCTGTGATGAAAGTTGGCATCTCAATTCTTCAGAATTGGCATTTCTTTGTTCAAAATTGGCGTCTCATCGAACTTCATTGCCAAGTACAACACCAAGATTTTAGCTGACTTGGCAACAGCCAACTGTCGAGGTTTTCGAAAAGCGGATTGCAGCTCTGGAGGGTGGACGAGGCGCGGTAGCATCTGCCTCTGGTCAAGCAGCCCAATTTAGTATGTCATCCTCATTGATTCTCTCGCTGCCTTCACTCCTTCCTCAACATATCTCCCCTCTGATATCACGTCATAAGCGAATGTGTGCTAATAATCCACTAAAGTGGCCTTTGCCGCATTGGCCCATGCCGGAGACAATATCGTATCCACGACGAACCTTTATGGAGGAACATACAATCAATTAAAGGTTTTCCTTCCAAGATTAGGCATAAATACCAAATTCGTTCAAGGAGACAAGGCAGAGGACTTTGCGAAGGCCATAGACGAAAATACAAAAGCTGTGTATATTGAGAGTATTGGCAATCCAAAATATAATGTCCCAGACTTTGAGGCTATTGCCAAAGTTGCACACGGTTAGTGATCGTACTACATCTTAATATGGTTCTGGCTTCACTATTTGTAGCTCTTGCCTTTATCACTGAGAAACACTAATCTCCTATGCAGATGCCGGAGTTCCTCTCGTTGTTGATAACACATTTGGAGCAGGAGGATATTTCTGCCGCCCTATCGATCATGGAGCTGACATTGTCGTACATTCTGCAACCAAATGGATTGGAGGTAAATATGCATTTCGCTATCAGATATTTTGATTCCTTCTAACTTGGTCTAAATAGGACACGGAACTACCATTGGTGGCGTAGTCATTGATGCAGGAAAATTTGACTGGGGAAAACACGGCAAGCGATTCCCAGAAATGGTTGAACCATCCGATGGTTATCATGGACTAAAATTCTGGGAAACATTTGGACCTGATACTTTCATTACTCGTGTTAGAGTCGAGGTTCTTCGGGATCTGGGAAGTTCATTGAGCCCATTTGGAGCATTCCAATTGATTCAAGGCCTTGAAACTTTGAGCTTAAGAGGAGAGCGGCATGCTCAGAACTCATTGGCGTTGGCAAAGTGGCTTGAAAAAAATCCACACGTTTCCTGGGTATCATATCCAGGATTGGAAAATCACCCATCCCATGAGCTAGCTAAGAAATACTTGCCTCGTGGATTCGGTGGTGTCTTGAGTTTTGGGGTTAAAGGCGGGGGAGAAGCCGGTAGCCAGGTTGTCGATGGCTTCAAATTGATTTCTAATTTGGCCAATGTTGGAGATTTAAAAACTCTAGCTATTCATCCATGGTCTACAACTCACGAACAACTTTCTCACGACGAAAGATTGGCCTCTGGTGTCACTGAGGTAAGACTTCACTAAACATCTAATGTTGTGAATTTGACTAAATCTTGTTTTATAGGATCTTATCAGAATCTCGGTTGGCACAGAACACATTGATGATATTATTCAGGATTTCGAGCAATCATTCGAAGCAGCTTCTGCAGCGAAGACAAGTGGTGGTAGCGAGTCAAACGCCGGGAAGACTGGTGATGTTAGTGGTGGTGCTAAATTGGTTGTTTAAATGATTCCCCCCCTTTTTAAAGTATTCTCCAAACTTTCTCTGGCTGAGTAGAAAGTAGAAAGTAGATGTGAGCATTGTGGAATTTTTTGATGGTCAATCTATGGAATACTGATCAAGTACCATTTACTACAAAGTAATAATACCAAGAACTATACATTCAATTCAACTCAATCAAGAACCAACCATTACTGCTGTGATACCGATAGATTGGTTAAAGTACCAACTCGGATATAGATAACCACCTCCCGAACATTACGAAGGACATTGCATCTGTGCCTCGCTGACCACTTTTCTTCGTGGAGAATTTATGATTGTTTATTCAAACCCACTTTCTACCACAATATTCTCCCCCTATCAGAATGGATATGTCGGTCATTTCCAATCCTTCACAAATTGTGATTGCGATTTACAAAGCTTCTCCACATTCTGGAATGATATTATGCCCCAGCGCTCAGATACCGAGGTAAAACGAAACGCGACCATCGAGGCTTCGGGCGAGGCCACTCTCCATTTCTTCACATGCACCTTTTGAGCGAACCTCGATACTTGATCTATTTACACACTTCATTCGGTGTTGGAATTCATTTGGCATTGTTTATTCTATAGATCTTCATTGCGATACACTTTCTACCAGTTTTATAGCATAAATCGTTTATCGTTTCTTTTATACATTCCAAGGTTCGTAATCCTTCATTTTGAGCGCTCAACTCCCAGCCTCCTAACCTTTGTTCAATATTGTATAAGTACTGACTGATACTTACTTTTTAGAAATCTAGTCAGACACGATGGCACCGACGGTACAAGATCCCGATACTTATGTGAAGACTATCCGAGCATCTCCTCCTCCAGGCTCGCCCTACTCCCTTGCGATCCCGGGCAGTGCGCGCGAAGATCGCAGTGGCATTTACAGGCATTATCAATTCGTGAATAAGCCTTTACTACAAACCATCGATCCAGAATGTTTGACTAGTCATGATTTCTTTGAGAAGGCTGTAAGAAAGAGACCAAATGCTAGATGTTTGGGCCACAGACCTTGGGATCCCGTTACGAAAACTCATGGTAACTATCAATGGATCACATATGCGGAGACGGCAGAGCGCAGAAAGAATTTCGGTGTGGGATTGGTAGAGCTTCACAAGAGGGCGGGAATCACAGATGATAGGTATGGTGTGGGTCTTTGGTGTCAAAATCGTCCGGAATGGCAGATTGTTGGTAAGAGACCTTAGAGCTACTGCTACGTGCATTGTGCATTGCAGGGTGGGGACTGACATGAGTTGTAGACTTGGGAGCGATGTCTCAATCCCTCTTCACGGTTTCTATCTACGACACTCTCGGACCGGATACAACGGAATATATCGTCAACCATGCGACGCTTTCCTGTGTTTGTACGAGTTTACCACATATTCCAACGTTATTGAAGTTAGCGCCCAGAATACCTACATTGAAGTTCATTATTTGTCTTGATAGTTTGGATGAAGGAGAACAGCCTGGAAACACAAAGAAAGCAATCTTGAATGCTCTCGCGGCTGAAGTTGGAATCGCCATTCATTATATTGGAGATGTTGAAGCCATTGGAGCCGCTTCTCCAAACTCTCCAATGAACCCACCTCGACCAGAAGATATCATTACAATCAATTATACCTCCGGAACAACTGGTAATCCCAAGGGTGTGGTTCTTACCCATGCCCACGCTGTTGCAGCAACTTCCATTTCGCGAATTGTGTCTGATCCATGGCCTAATGATGTCATCTGTTCATACCTTCCATTGGCACACATTTACCAACGTCTTGCCGAGCATGGCTGTCTTGCTGTAGGATCAGCTATTGGTTATTTCCGTGGTGACATTATTGGACTTGTCGACGACTTGAAGCTTCTTCGCCCAACAGCCTTCAACTCCGTTCCCCGTCTCTACAATCGATTTGGATCCGCTATCAAAGCCGCTACTATTGATGCCCCAGGTGTCAAGGGCACAATCGGTCGTCATATTATCAACACCAAGCTTGCATCGATGAAACTTCCACCTGGACAAGCTACCAACAAACACGCTCTCTACGATCGTGTCTGGACTCCTAAATTAGCTAGTGCTTTTGGTCTTCAGAGAGCTCGTGGTTTGGTAACTGGAAGTGCTCCAATCGATCCTGGCCTTCATCAATTCCTCCGTGCAGCCTTTGGTGCCAAGTTCATTCAAGGTTACGGTCTCACCGAAACTTATGCACATGGTCTTGTACAATACGATGATGATTACACCACCGGTAATTGTGGAGGTGTAAGCCCATCTAGTAAGTTTCTTCCATATTCCCAACTAAATCCTCACTAACCTTTTTTTCTCCCCACAGTGGAAGTATGCCTCGAATCCGTCCCCGACATGGAGTACCTCGCCACCGACAAACCCAATCCCCGGGGTGAAATTCTCCTCCGAGGTACCGCCCGTTTCCGCGAATACTACCGCAACGAAGCCGAAACATCCAAAGCAATTGACGCAGACGGCTGGTTCCACACCGGTGACATCGGAGAAGTCGACAGCATGGGCCGCTTCAAAATCATCGATCGTAGAAAGAATGTCCTCAAACTCGCCCAGGGCGAGTACATCTCCCCCGAACGCATCGAAAATGTCTACTTGGCGAATTGCAATCTCCTCGCCCAAGCATACGTGCACGGAGACTCGACCCAAGCCTTCCTAGTCGCCATCTTTGGAGTAGATCCCGTGACGTTCGCACCGTGGGTGAGCAAGATTCTGGGTAGAGAAATCAAGAGTGAGGATACCGCGGGACTCAAGGAAGCGGGTAATGAGAAGAAAGTGCGCATGCAACTCGTTAAGGTGTTGGAGGGCGTGGGCAAAAAATCAAAGTTCAATAGCTATGAGAAGGTAAAGAATGTGTATTTGGATATCGAACCATTTACCATTGATAATGAACTTTTGACTCCAACGTAAGTTTTTTTTTTCTTCCTCTTCTTTTCCCCCTCTATCCTTTACCCTTCTATATTTCTTTCTTTCTTTCTCTCTTTCCTCCCGTCCGGGACTTCTCAAGGAGTAACGAGAAATGAGTAATGAGATGAGAAATGAGAGAAACAAAAACATCACACACACACACACACAGAAACCACACGCTAACCAAAAAAAAAACAGTCTCAAACTCAAGCGTCCCCAAACAGCAAAGAAATTCAGAGATCACATTGACGAGATGTACGCCGAAGCCTTGGCCGACGAGAAACCCATGGCGAAGTTGTAGAGTGTTTGTTTGATTTGTTTGATTTGTTTGTTTGTCGATTATCGATTATCGATTAGTACTTTACTATGACGCTTTTGTTACGAGCGCAGCGCAGCGCAGCAAATCTCATCTATCTATCTATCTATCTATCTATCTACGGTATGAGATGCGGTGGGGTGGGAAGGGGGGGAATTGCATACAGACAAATAGATCTTCCTCATTTTGATTTTGATTTTGAGGAATGAAGATGAATGAGAGATGGAAGTAGGAGTGCGAGATTCCCTCGAGTTACCTTTTATATATATGTGAAGTCTTGTCTTAATAGTTGAACTTTTTTCTTGATACACCACTTTTTTTTTTTTTTTTTTTTTCAAGGTTCGTTCATCCGGTTGGATTTTGAGATTCCTAGACTCTGTGATTTGCTCCTTCGTTCATTGCATTTTATGGGACATTGTTATAGAGCAGATACCAATCAATACAAATTTCAACATGGAAAGCAAAGGAAAGGAGAGGATAGTCCTCCAATCTCCCCTTCCTACCACCAGGACCGTTGAACAATGAACAGATTCCAATGCCACTCACCTATTCAATCACTCACTCGCTCTCTCTCTCACTCACTCATTATTCACAGACCCAAATCATACACAAGAAAATTTATTTGTAATTATTAAAGACTGTTAAGACTCTAGGATGACGCTATCATCATCTAAATAAAAAATGACTAAAAACGCTCAAATCTGCTTCAATTTTCTTGTGCCAAAAGTTAATCGTAATTGATCTCTCATTCGAGAAACAATGTACGAATTCTATTCCCAGCAAGTAAGCAATTTGAACTTTTTAGCTCGAAAATAGCAAGCAGTTTTGATACCCATGAGCCCGTCTGAAGTTTTATACACACGAACTACCTAATTAATAACACAAGGGAATATTCGTAAAAGCTGCACATTCTATAATTAATGTGCGCTCGTAAATTATGGGGTTTAAGTTTTAAGCCGACTTTTCGTGTTGTGTGGAGACACGCTGAAGTGAGACGACTAAAGAAGTATAAGTTAGCGCTTTGTTCGTAAAATGACATAAGACTTGGGGTAATCCACTTACCAAAATCTTCCAGAGATCTTTGTTTTTGTGTCTTCTTTGGTGATTTACCATGCATGAGGTTGTCAAAGCCAGAACTATCTTGAAGTAGATAATAAACTCCACCCATGATACAGAAAACTCCAAAGGAGAAAACCCAGATACGAACGACGGCAACGATTGAAGTTTGACCTCCAACGAACCAACCGAACAGGGTGAAAAATGTTGCGATGATATCAACGACGAGAATAGCTCCAGTCAATTGCCATGATGGGAGTGATGACCAGAAAGGACCATTGGCACGTGTGATAAAAATCAACCAATTTTCTGTGAGAGAAATCTCAAGGAAGACAACCTCATCAAGAACGCCAAAGTTTTGAACAATACCACCATCTTCACCACGAGCGATCATGGTGGTAAGAGTAATCCATGTGCCGACGGCGAGAACAAATCCAAGGAGAACGGACATACCCCACAATTTTGGAAGGTTCCACTTAACCGGAGTTTTGGAGAATGGCGCATTGTCATAAGCAATAGCAAGAGTTGCAACATCTGCGAAAATGGCGATGAAGACGACCAATTCAATGTTGAGAGATCTATTCAAGATGGCGATCCAGAGACCAAGGAAAATCTCAAGATGTATTGACAAAGCGATACGATAGACAACGTAGGCGTACATGCGATGGAAAATTTGTCGAGAAGTTTTGAGAGCGTCAATGATAGCACCGAGTCCGGGAGCCAAAAAAACAATATCAGCTGCTGAACGAGCAGCATCAGAAGCACCTTCTACAGCGATACCAGTATCGGCTTTCTTCAGTGACGGGGCATCGTTGACACCATCTCCAGTCATAGCCACAAGATATCCACGCTGTTGAAGAATTTCCACAACATTGTATTTATGTTGAGGGAAAACCTCAGCAAATCCATCGGCGGCTTCGACGAAATCATAGACCTCAGAACCAGGCATGTCTCCACCACCACCAAGACCAAGGCGTTCAGCGTTATAAACGTTAGTGCCAAGTCCAAGCTGTCTTGAAGTTTCACGAGCAATACCAACAGCATCACCAGTTAACATCTTGATGGAAAGTCCGAGAGTCTTAGCCTCATTAATGGTACGGGCAGTATCATGACGTGGTGGATCAGAGCAAGGCATAATACCCAAAATCTCCCATTGACCCTCACCACGCTTTCGTGCAACACCAAGAGAACGGAAACCGCGAGTGGCAAATTCAGCAACCTTGTTCTTGTAGGCTTGGTCAATTTCTTCAGGGATTGGGTGGTCTTCCTCAACCGTCTTCAAAACGAAGAGTGGAGCTCCCTTGACACAAATAATCTTTTCTCCTTGAGGCGACTCGACAACAGCTTGAACTTTCTTGGAAACAGGATCAAAAGGATGAAACTCAAGAACTTTGTACTTGGACAAGACAGACTTGGCGCGTGGATAGTAACGTAGTGATTTCAAGAAAGCCTTATCGATGGCATCGATACCCTTCTTCTTTCTCGAGGCAGCAAGGCAAGCAGTCAACATAAGATCATCAGGTTCTACACCGGGAACCGTGAATGGCTCGGCGAGAGAGAGCTTATTTTTGGTCAATGTACCCGTCTTATCTGAGCAAAGAATTTCGACACCTGCAAGTGACTCAATAGCAGACAATTTCTGGACGATAGCTTTCTTTTTGGCTAAATAGGCGGCACCAACAGCCATGGTGGTAGTGACAACAGCTGGAAGACCGACTGGGACACCAATGATCGTGATGGCTAGAGTATATTCGAGGATCAGAACGATTGGGTTCGAGCGATAGAATGATGAGATCCAGACAACCAAGTTGGTGAAAATAACCAGGATCAAAAGAACCGTGCCAATGCCATTCAAGACTTCAGTAAAATGGCCAGTTCCTGCTGAAGCTTGGTTGACCAAAGCTGCTGCACGTCCAACGAATGTATGATCTCCAGTGGCGGTAATAACCATGAAAGCCTCACCACGCTTGACGCCAGAAGATGCATAACATGTATCACCCTTATGTTTATCGACAGCAAGAGACTCTCCAGTGATGGCAGATTGATCGACTTGAAGGAAAGCATCATCGGTAACGATACGACCATCGGCAGGAATGATGGTACCCTGTGAGAAGATATTAGTTTTGTTTAGAGATTTAGAGTAAAAGCATTGGGCTTACTTCTTCAATTTGAAGAATATCACCAGGGACCACTTCAGGAGCTTCAATCTCATAGAGACGGCCATCACGAAGAACAACAGCTTTGAGGGCAAGAGTCTTTTTCAGTTCATCGACAATAGAGCCTGCTTGGTATTCTTGAACGAAACCGACAGTGGCATTGAGGAGGAGAAGTGCACAAATGACACCAAAGTCGACCCAATCTTGAAGACCCGCAGCAAGAACAGCAGCAGCCTATTAAAAAATCATTCAATTAGTACAAATCTTTCAGTATTATGGATTTGGAAGGATTGACGATAGACTCCATTCGGATGTATCGAATCGGCGGCCACGACCTTCAACACTAGATGATCTGTGGAGAATCCATGCAGATCTAAAAAGCGCGAAATAGTGGGGTGCGGAGAATTTGAGAATCATGGTCAGAACTTTGTATAAACGTACCTCCATAACGAATTGAATAGGACCGATAAAGTAGCCAAGAAATTTGAGAAATAAATTTTCTTTCTCTTCCTTCATTTGATTCAAACCCCATTTCTTACGACGAGCTTGAACCTCGGAATCAGTAAGACCAATGCGAGTATCTGTTTGAAGTAAATCTTCGGGGACAGGACGTTCTTGAGCAGGACCATTTTCTTCTTCGGCTTCTTCATCTTCAGCATGACCATCTTGAGATTCGAGTTCATCGATCAATGCATCCATGTCCTCATCTTCTTCTTCCTCTTCTTCATGCTTGATGGCATCAGCAGAAGAGTGTTGGACACCGCCATTCTTTTCGTCGAATTGACCTGGTTCAATGTTGGTTCTCAAGTGATTTGGAGGTGTATCGGATGAGTGATTACTCGATTCGGCGCCTGTTGTTCCATGAAGATGAATATCATGCTGACCCGGCAAATGTGCCATGACGACGGGTAAATCACTTTATTTGGGGTATGTTTTGTTGTTGTTGTTGATGGTAGTGAGTAAAGGAAGTAACAAATTCTATGGGGATAAACGACGCGACCTCGTCGAATATGAAAAGGAATCCCGATGATTGGAATATCTTGAATGGTTAAGGAATTGTTTAGTTGCTTTATTAAAGAAGGAGATGGGACGAGGAATAAGAGGATGGGTAAGTTGATGTCGAGATGGTGTGTGTCGTGGAAGAAGAAAAATAAAGGAGAAGAAGGAGAAGAAGAAGAATTGGGTCGGAAGAGGAGAAGAGAAGAGAAGAGAAGAGGAAAAAGTCAATTAACGAATTGGTGAGAGGGAAAAAAGATTTTAATTCGGAAGGTCCGAATTGGTGCAAATTTGTTGATTGTGGAAGTACCGACCCGCGAAAAGAGAGAGAAGGGTGAGGTGAGTGAAGTTGAGTGAAGAGAGTGAAGAGTGAAGAGTGAAGAGTGAAGAGTGAAGAGTGAAGAGTGAAGAGTGAAGAGTGAAGAGTGAAGAGTGAAGAGTGA